>CM060894.1:126312500-126365000 GCA_030762935.1 Hymenopus coronatus | reverse complement strand
TTTGCCATCCATTATTAGGAATAGCCGCGTCGTGGCCGAGTGGTTGGACACTCTTCTCTCACTTAGACGACCGGGGTTCGATCCCAAGCGGTGCCACAAATAATAAAAGCGGACGTTAAAAAAAATGTAGTACTAATAGTGGGGTTAGGGAATGACAATTATAGGAATTAACAGAAGGATTCGCCTAAAAGTCCTAAAGAATGGAGCGAGTTTAAAACACTACTCGAATAGCCAGCCAGTAATTTACGTACAATAAATATTACATATAATAATCATCCAATGTATGATTCAATTCTTATGACTTTCCCTGCCGATTCTGCAAACAAACCATTCTTATAAACGTTAATTATTCTCTCTATTTCGTGTTAATCGAGATAAACATTAGGAGAAATTGTCTTCTTAATTCATACATTATAAGTAGGAGGAAAATAAGGGAATTTGCTAGGCTAAAGTGATAGTCTAATCTTTTAAAAGCTGTCGCTATGTGATGACATGAATAAGAGCAAAACAAAATAAAAACGAATGGCGACTTCATGTTTTGAGAAAAGTATATTATAACATTGAAATCAATAACAAGGAAATGGTTAACATTTTTGTGTAGTTTTTGTTTTTTTCTTACGGTTTACTAGCTACATAAAATGGGGCTTCAGAGGCTATTCCCAGAACATTCAAGATATACATTTCATTTCTCATGAAAATGTCTTAAAGATATGGTATTTTTGTCAAAATCGTTAAAGGCAATTTTTAGCAATAAAACATTTCGAAAAAAAAAGTTCTATGTAAATGGTAGTTGCGGAGGAAAGATTTTCTTGAAAATCCTCGTATCATATCCTTGGAAAATATTTACTTAAATATCACACGGACCTTTTTCTAAATATGTTTTTATTCAGGGGACCTCACAACATGTATAGGGGGTGAAATTTGATATCGAATTTTTTGGTGGAATAGATATAATAACTATTCTAGAGAAAGTAAAATATTCCCTTACTAGATAAAATGAAAAGTTTTCAGGTGTTAAATAAGCAACAGGAAGTAGTAAATCCACCCACTGAGATATAGGCCCTTTATTTCCCACAGCTTGTTCACTTGAATACAAAACAAGAATCGGTTGCATGATCCAGTTTCCAAAGCCGAGAGATATCTACAGAAATTATTATAATTTCCGTCCACATACGAATTGTCTCCGCGCATGCTCTTATCCGATTTGGTGAATAATTCAACGATCCTAGTATATAATCAACCAATCAATCAAGAATTTTCACACGGTTAGCAGTGATACTATACGGCGGCCATTTTGCTCTACTCTTTACACGCACCGCTTGTATTTTTTGCGCCTTTCTTCATATCTTCATCAAAGATTTAAGAGAAAATCTGATACTTCTCATAGGTTATCTGATAATTATTCTCGTATTATTTACAGTAAACAGGGAAAAAAACAATTGAGACTGTTTACTAAGCTTCAGGTTCTGAAATAGGCTTGACATACGAATCTTATAAACTCTTGCAGGTATGGTGAGATTCAATTTTTATTTCTTCTAGCATGTATGCACAATGTACGCAGTACGCAGACCATCAAAGAGAACCAAATTTCAATGACAATTTAGCTCAAACTATTAAAGCAACAATGCAATGACCGAGTTTAGGCAATTTCAACAATTCGTGGTCATCTGACTGGAGGAATATTGTCGAAACACCTTATCGCAGCTGATATTCATTTCTTTGTCACCCTCCGTGGTGTAATGGTTACCATGGTCGCGGGTTCAAACCCGGCGGAGGACATGGATTTTTTCAGCATGGCTTCTTTCGGAAGGAACGTGGTCCCGTGTCGGCACGTAAAAGAACCCCAAGCCTGATAAAAAAAAAGGCCTCTGATCAAAACTAAGCGGTCTTTCACGACCAATATAGAATGGGACGCTGAGAACCACAGTAGTTAAAGAAAAAACTCAAATTTTTTGTTCATTTCTTTGAAATCTTGACGTTCGTCTGTTTAATCTCCTGTCTTGGTTATTGATACCAATCCCACGAGCCAACCTTCACTTTTAATAACTGTCAGTTCCACAATTGTACTTTCAATTAATTAAGTTACAATGTTTATTTAAAGTTTTATCCAGTTCATAATGCATTTAGTTAAAAAAAGGAGTGAAAATAATCATCATTTGTATTTCTTATGTACGAAATGAATTAAATAACCTCAAATAAAATAACGTTTACTTATATTTCATGCATTAGTTATTAAAATCTGAAATAAAATAATTGTTCCTTATTTTATTGTTGCAATCGATATTCGTACATTGGGTGTTAGCACGGTCAGCCATATCATAATTCAAGAGGCAGTGAAGAAAGACAAAATAGAAACAATTCGGTAAATAAACATGGTCGGATGCGTCATCTACCATTTGAGAACCAATATCATAACCTGATAAAAACCTCCCTTCCAATATATTATAAATCTATTTCGCTTCGCTCCGGTCGTGAATTATCGACAAAATGAAGACACTCGTGTTATTACTTGTGACAGCTTTCAGCTTTTAAAACAGTTGAATATCGCTTTAACCTGGTGTGTTTCTTACTACTTATATGGAACTCAGTGATAAGATCTTTCTACTAATGTTTATCTCTAATAGTATGAAATAGATAGAAGAGTAATATTTTGTAACTTTATTTATTTATTTATTTATTTATTTATTGCAGAAGAGGTAGAGAAAATTATGCGAATGAAACGTATCAGATTTTTTTATTTGGTAGAGATGAAAGTGGAATAGCATTTGAGGGACGAATGAAGGAGCTCCGGATTTTTATTGTGAACAATAATGCATCTCTTTATTGTAGATAGTGTTCTGTGCAATCATTGAGTACATCAGGCATATGTTATTCAACTGCATATATATAAATCCAATTTCATATTTGTTATACAAAGAAGCATAACTGTGTACATATAACATTTTTTTTTCATCTCATGAGTTAAAGAAACAGAAACTCCGGAAGTGTCACGTGGCTTGTATATTATAAAATCTTATGTGTTCCATTCATATGACTTTCTCTACCTGTTCTGTAGAAATTGTTCTTACAAAAGCCTATTCTTCTATCTACTTCATGCTAGTTCAGATAAATATTAGCAGAAATGGTCTTATTACTAGTTCCTTATGAGTAGAAGGGAAATATATTAGGTTAAAGCGATGCTCTATGATTGAAACTCTGTTCTCTTTCCATGTCCAGGTGTAAAACAAAAGATAAAGGAATGACAAATTTCCTTATGAGAAAAGTTTAAGTATTTTAAAATGTAGACCAACAACAAGGAATATCTCGGTACCGATTAACTTTACAAAAAATGTATATGATATAAATTGTATGTTTTAACGCGAACTACATGTTTTGTAAGTTTTTGTTTATCTTTTAGTAGTTATACAAATGGCATCCAGAGCTCTTTAGAGGCTGCTCCCAAGGAATTTAATATGTACCTACATCTTTATGTAAATATCATTAATAAACGGTATTTTAATTAAAATCGTTAGAGCCATTTTTAAGATAATCAAACATTTCGAAACAATTTCCATTTAATGGGTAGTTTAGACTAAGAGATTTTCCTAAAAATCACATACACACACACTCACACAAACACACACAAACACATACACACACAAACGCATACACACACAAGCACAGACACACACACAAACACACACACAGACACATACACACACTCACACAAACACACACACACTCACACAAACACACACACAGACACTTTTCGAAAATTCTTCTGGAAACACGTGAAATCCCGGTGTCAAATTTTTGGGTGGAAAGCAATACCTTCTCTATATATGTACCGAGTAGATAATGTAATATCATTTGAAACTGTAAAATCCTTTTGGAATTAGTCGGAAGGTAAATTTGACCACACAATTGTATGATTCGACTGAAGCATCGAATTAAACATTGCATTAATAAACCTGTTTGTTGCACTGTCTGAAAACTCAACCAGAAAATTAATGCTAATATTTATTCCATAAAAGACCAAATACATTTTTTATAGGTTTGGGCAAGTTTGACAACACAAATCCCATAAATGAAATGTTTTTACTTTTTCCACACGTACTATATATTTACCTAGTATGTAGAAAAATGCATTTTATTTCACCAAAAATTCGATGTCGAGATTTTATTGGAAATATATGTTGTGAGGACACTGAATACAAAAAAAAAAAAAAAAAAAAAAAAAAAAAGAAAAACCCCTTAAAAAAAACATGTGTTTGAGTGTGAACATCATAGCCCAAAATCGAAAAGACTGTTATATAACTAATTTGAAATTTAAGTTCAACATTGTACAAGGAGGTGATGCAAAGGTTGTCAAGAAAATCCCACAGCAAACTACTCTTTACATGGTAGATTTTTCGAAATTGTAATTTTCTGAAAAAGAGCTCTAACATGTTTAAGATATTTTCATGACAAATGATTATTTTTTATATTTTCTGTGAATAACCTCTGAACTCTCCAATCTGAATGACTTTTGTATAGCTTGTAAACCGTAAGAAATAGAAGGAAAAAAGTGCTGCATAAAAATATAGATCTCCCTAAAATGGAAAATTTATACCATAGAGGTTTTTTTAGAGGTAATCGTTTCCGAAATATTTCTTGTTATTTGTTTCAAATTTAAAGTGCTTAAACTTTTCTCAAACGGGAAGTGCCCATTCTTTATATCTCTTTAGTTTTACTCCTGACCATTCAAGGAGAGGTGAATTTCAACTGTATCACATAACGACCAGCTTATAAAGGATCTGGCTATCCTTTAGTTTAGTACATTCCCTTATTTTCCTTCTACTTAGAAGGAAGTAAGTAATAAGACTATTTCTACCAATGTTTATCTCGATTAGCATCAAATAGATGAAAGAATAATCTTTTGTAATAAAAGCTTGCTTGTAGAATAGGTAGAGAAATTCATATGAAATGAACACATGAGATTTTTCACTCTAGTTGTAAATAAATATATAAATAAAATCTGAATATCCTACCCCGGCACCTTGGTTACTATACCGTGGCATATATCCAAACTTGATATTTATTTCCCAAAAACAATATATAAAAGTTACAATATATATACTTTTTTCAGATAAATTAACCTAATAAAACTTATAAAGAAAAATAAATTAAAATAACACAATGAGAAAAAATACTACATCAAACTAAATAAAATAAAACAATAATTTACTGGAAGCCAGTAAATGTAACTAGTAACCTATTACACCTAACTACAAAAATCAACTTCTATCCACTGGAAGCAAGCGGAAAATGTGCTGGAAACCTGCAGTCGACTAATATACTAGCCTATGCATATTAAGTTTCTTCTAGTTAAGTTTATTAATTCCACAAAAGGACATTTATTATTTATTTTATTATTTTTATTATTATTATTATTATTATTATTATTAATATTGAGATTATTATTATCGTTCTTATTATTATATTAATTTCTCATCTCACTTTGTTTATTTAAAATATTAAATAAATCAATTTATTCCTCTCAATTTAACCTTTTAGTTAATAACTACTTCATTTCTTTATTTTATAAATTTACTATACTGCAAAGTTGTGAATAATGCTATACTAGTAGTGGTTCCTGTCAGCCAAGTGAAATGAACATCTCTCAGGTCCTACTCCTCAAGAATACGCACAGAAACAAATATTTGTCTCAACTCTCTAGGCTTCAGATAAGTTCTTTACGGACATAATAATATAACAGGAGAATAATTTGCACTTATTCACAAAACTGCTAGTCACGGACTTTCTTTCCAGTTTCTCAGAATTCCCGCGGGGATTCCTGCCCAACAAAAGATAGCGCAATCGTATCACGCAGCTCAGAGCGCTCTCTGGCCCTCTGGTGCCGATTGTCCGGACTACAAATTCGAGTTTTAGTTGCAATTATCCATTCATGTAAAAGTTTTGTTATTCCAGTCAACAAACAAATAGAAAAAGGAATAAGTGAAGGACAATCTTTTGATTCGAAATTATTATTATAATGATGCGTTTCTACCGACAAACCTGAAGGGCAGTTCTGGGCAGACAATTATTTTCAAATCGACGCAATTTTTGTACGCAGCATATAAAAACCGGTCCATCCCTCCGGATACGTTACTCGAGTGGACACTGTTTTGAATTTAAATGCTGTTGTTCCATTAATGTTTAAATTTGTCTCATCACGCAAACTGTTCATCTGTTTATTTATTGGTAGGAACGTGGTTTGATTCCCTCCTCAGGCTTGAAAATTGGTCAGAGTTGGCTTCAAAAAGAAAATACTATCCACAGCGCTACAAAATATTCTTTAACAGTGTAAAAAAGAAAAGCAATGTTTTATAATGGACTTAAATTTATGAAAGATCTTTGAGTGGGTATTCCTCGGGAGGTTGTTGAATACGTGTCAAGTACATGATCCAAATGTTGGATTATCTTACTTTGCAAGCAACCAAAGGTGGTGATGTCTAATGTCCAGATAGTATATTATCATTTACGACAGCGAGGGTGTTCATTTTCTGGCATTAAGCACAAGGACGACGTATCTGGTCGGGACTCCGGCGCTGTATACCCTACTTTTATTTACCCTTTTTTTTTTACTTTGTTTGCGTTATGATTAGTGAATTGCTGTTTTCTTCTGTTACACATATACACAAACATATAACACCCATGTCCAAGGCGGGACTCGAACACACGATCACCTGCGCTACGAAACGCCAAGGCGAGGCGCTTTGGCGAGCGCTGCCATGGGGACCAGCAAACGTTGAGTACCATAGGACGGGACAGTTAAAGCAAAATTCCAATCCTTCACTGCTTTCATATTCTGTGCCAATTACCACCTTTTATAGCAGGTAGAGGAAGTATTGGAATTAATCTAAAAACTCGTAGCTGAGAATCACCAAACATATATTAAGATCCCAATAGTAAAAATAATTTTGAAGCAGCTTTGAATCTATGTATAAAAGTTTAATTTAACAATGAAACTGTACATAATGTTTTATTTAAAATATTTTAGAAAAATCTGATGTGTTCCATTCACATGACTTTCTCTGCATCTCTTCAACAAATTATTGTTAAAAAACCTATGCTTCTATTTACTTCATGCTAAACGAGAAAATATTAGAGAAATAGTCTTATTACTTGCTTCCTTGTAAGTAGATGCGAAATAAGGAAGTGCCATAGGTTAAAGTGATACTTAAAAGCTGGTTGCTATTTGACTTTAGTTCCTTTGTTTGCACGGACCGGAGTTGACAAATTCCCGTATCAGAAAGGTGCTAGTTTTCAAAGCTGAAAACAAAAACAAGAGATATCTCAAAACCGACCAACTCCACGAAAAAAATGTGTATGACATAAACTGTATGCTTTAATGTACTTAAAACTGTTTTGTGGTAAGTTTTGGTCCATCTCTTATGGTTTAGCAGTTATACAAAATTCCGTAAAATTCATCCAGAATAAAGTAGTCTACAGAGGCTATTCCCAGAAAATTCAAGATATACATTTTATTTGTGAGGTAAACATCTTTAATATAATTCTTTTAATCAAAATCGTTATAGCCATTTTTGAGAAAATAAACATTTTCGAAAACTGTTCCATGTAAAGGGTAGTTGGGGGGGGATTTTCTTGAAAATCTTCGTGTCCCATCCTTGGAAGATACCAAACTTAAATACCAAGTTTGGTATTACACGCACGCACACTGACACACATGGACCTTTTTCCAAAAATGTGTTGTTGTTTTTTGTTTCTTTTTTTTGATTCAGGGGACCCAAGACATGTATTTTCAGTGAAATCTCGGTATCGAATTTTTGGGTGGAATACAATACCTTCTCTATACGCTATGTACATAGTACGTGTAGAGAAAGTAAAGAGTCGGATAAAAACAAATTTCGTATTTAAGTCCATCATCAAAGAATGCGATACGAAGATTTTGAAGAACAGCTTTCACCCTTCATCTCTGCATCTTGAATATTAATATTATTTATAATAAATTTATATATGTATTCTTCGAGTTTACATACACATATGTTACGCATATGTTTTTAATGAATTATGCTTTGTTGCTAAACCTGTAATAAGTTATTGGATTCATTCTAGATCGTATTAAATAACACATTGTTGAGAACCTCTGCAATAAATTTGAAATTTGAATAATTCATATTTTGTACAAAAAAAAAACGGAACATAGAGTTTTAGTAAACATATGATGTGCTCCATTCGTATGATTTTCTCTGCCTGTTCTGCAAACAAACAATTCTTATAAAATGTTAATCTTTTATCTACATCATGCTAATAGAGATAAACATTAGCAAAAATGGTCTTATTACTTGCTTCCTTATAAGTAGAAGAGAAACAAGGGAATAGCCAAGCTTTAAAGCCGGTCTCTATGTGATACAATTGAAATTCACTCCTCTTTGTAAACCTAGTAGTAAACCAAAAGAGATATTAAACTAATAACAACTCTCCGTTTGAGAAAAGTCTAAAGTGTTTCAAAATTAAAACAAATAACAAGGAATGTCTCATAAATGGTTAACATGTATGTGTGTTTTAACAAAATTTACATTTTTTGCATTGTAACTTTTTGTCTAAATCTTACGGTTACACAAATCATCAAGAATGAAGAGGTGTTCAGAGGTTATTCCCAGAAAATTCTAAATATAGATTTTACTTTGCTGGAAAACATCTTAAGTATACGATATTTCAAACAAAATCGTTGGAGCCAATTTTGAGAAAGTCAAATTTTCGGGAAATGTTTCATGTAACCGGTAGTTTAGGGTGGGGTGATTTTATTGAAAATATTTTTGTCGTATCCTTGGAAAATTCTAAACTTAAATAGCAAATTTGATATTTTACCAACTTTTCGTTTTTTGAGGTATATCACATACACATGCGCGTGCGGACTTTTCTTAATTTTTTTTTCTTTCTTTTCAGAGGGTCTCATCGGTGAAATCTCGATATCGTATTTATGTTTTCTCAAAATGCTCTAAATATTTTGATTGGATCTTAAATGTTTAAGATTTCTGCATAATAAAGAAGATGAAAATCTTTCATTTTCTGGGGATAGCCTGTTTATTCTGAATTAGCCACTTCATTCTTAATTAGTTTGGTACAATTTTGCATAAATAATCAGTCATTAGTGATAGGAAAAAGCTTACCTAGGTACTCCACAACAATTTAGATCTGTTGAAAACACAATTTCTCTCAGATAAATCTTCAATGTTTTTGTTGTTTTTCAATGTTTCTGGGGATATCACGGAAGGAATATAGAATTTCTTGTCAACATTAGCGATCCGCTTTTAAAGATTCAAACTGTACACCGTTTGTACCCTTAATGGGATGTACGATTTCTCCAAAAGCTTATTTCATTTAATATAAAGTAAGAGAGAACGGAGGTTTGGTAAGAGTAATTTGTAGGAGAAGTATAAAAACGATAGTTGTAAGAAAAAGTTATGGCAATTTACACATTTCTGGAGTAATATTCTGGTTTATGTTAGTCTTCCATTAGTTATACCATTCTCAGCTTTATGCTAGTAATGCCATATTTTAAAAGGATGCTATTTTAGTTAAGTTGGGTTTACACTAGGTGTACCTGGCGAGCCAGGTGGCTCAGGGAATACCATTTTTTTTTTTTAAACAGTAACGGAGTCTGATCAGGACTCCGGTACTGTATCCCTATTTACATTTCCCCCGTAGGTTTTACTGATTACTGGTTTACTGGTTTTACTGTTTCTTTTACAAACATATACACATTGCACAAACATATAACATCCATGCCCAAGGCGGGACTCGAACTCACGATCCCCTGCCCACGAAGCACCAAAGCGAGACGCCTTAGCGAGCGCGGCCATGGGGACCACATTCGTGAGGTCGTGGGATCGTTCTCCGCGGCCGATCTCTGTGATCCATGTTTTTTCGGGGTTTTCCCGGGTCACTAGGCGAATGATGGGGATAATTTATTCCCCGAATTTTCTGTCCTTCTATTTCATTTTCATTTCATCCGTATAGTCTTTTATTCGGGTTGTAATTGTCGGCGAGAACTGCGGTGGTGGCGTCCTCTCGTGAAGATACATCGGTGGCAGGAAGACGCTGGGGGTCGTCGGTATACTCAGGGGCGTTTATTCAGACCTGAGGACTCTTAGCGCTCACCGCGTGAAATGAAGAACTGTGAGGGACTCTCCATGATGGCTCCTGTCACGGTCTGGTTCCGACTGCTCTCATCTCATCTACTCCTCCCGGAATCTGACGTACGACTCTGGCTGAGGTGCGGAATCCCCTCCGCTACTGTACTAGGTGTGCGATATAAGTATGTACCTAGCTGTTTTATGAAGAGTTACCTCACAAAGGACTTGAAAAGGTGACTTCAAGTTTGTGATTACAGTTAAGCGTTTCATATCTGGGTCCTTTGTTATGCTATGCGATTTTCAAAAGTCGAATTTCAGATACAAATATTTATGTTTCTTTTTAATTTAATAATATCAGCAGATGTTAGGAGTGGTCAAGCAGAAGCTCTCTAGTAATTGCGACAGCCCCTCACGTAGCCCATCGTGGGGGCCTTTTACGCTCCAACTTTTACCTATGGGAGGAAAGGATGAAGAGACCCGAAGGAAGACCAGATGTGCGCAAGTGCAGACGTGGTCCCTATATTTCAAGCAACGCTAATGCTGATGCCAGAGAGCCTTGTCTAAGCCATCCGCACCCGGGGGTTCTAGGTTTAGACGAGATACTCCCAGGAAAAAGGGATCACCACCCAACAGTGCCAGGGAGAAATCCTTCCACAGCGTGAACTGCAGCGTCCAAACCAACAACTCCTCTTGGTTGGTTCTACAACCCTAAAACAAATGACAGGAAATGATGGGTTTAAAAATTCTTAATATAAGGGGAACCATCCCAGCATTCATCTACCGACAAATGCATGGTCAGACAGACCAGACCGACGGGAATCGAACCCAGCATCTCCCGAATGCGAGCCTTATGAGTTACTGTGGAGCCATCTCGCTCGAAATCAACAGATGTACTTTACACAGCGAGAACAAGAATGAACATTTAGCTCACAACAGAAAGGGGACGTTTATAGATGGCTGCTTGAACTAAAGCTGCACTAAGAACAAGAAAAGATTGTGTTAGAATGCAAGGAATGATACAGAGACATGCTTGGAATGTAAATCTTGTGATATACTTTTAATCGAGTTGGCCATTGTTTGTTCCCTGGATATTCAGATTGGAGCAGAAAGGTGGTAAACATTTACTGAAATTAGTACTAAACGGTGAGGAATGCCTATAAATCTCATTAAAAAAACTGATGTGTTAAATTCACATGACTTTCTCCAGGTGTTCTACAAACAAGCTTTCCTTACAAAATAGTATTCCCTTATTTACGTCACACTAATTGATATAGGGATTAGCAGGAATTATCTTATTATTTGCTTCCTTGTAAGTAGAAGAAAATAAGGAAATACACTAGGCTAAATCGATGGTCAAATCATTTAAAAGTTATCCATATGTGAAACAATTGAAATTGGGTTCTCTTTTGCATTACCGAAAGAAAACAAAGGAGACGAAGGGAAAGTTGACTTCCCGCTTGAAAAAGTTTAAGTAGTTTAAATTAAACCAATAACAAGGAATATCTCGGAAAAAGGGTTAACTCTACAAAAATGTATATGGTATAAACTGTGCGTTTTAAGAGATCTACATTTTTGTGTAGTTAGTTTTCGTCTTCTTTCGCGGTTTACGAATTATACCAAAGAAGTGGTCTACAGAGGCTATTTCCAGAAAATTGAAGATATACACTTCGTTTGTCATGAAAATATCTTTCCATATGGAATTTTAATCAAAATCTCTAGAGCCATTTTTGAGAACATCAAAGTTTATGAAAAAATCTCCATGTAAAGGATAGATGGAGATGGAGGATTTTCTTGAAAATATCCGTGTCGCATATTCAAAAAATATTTAACCTAAATTCTAAAATTGGTGTTTAACCGACTTTTCGTTTTTGAACTGTGCACACACATGGATATGTTTCTAAAAATGTCTTTTTGCATTCAGGGGGACTCAAAACACGTATTTCTGGTGAAATCTCGGTATTGAATTTTAGGTGGAATAAAATACCTTCTCTATCTACTATATACATTGTAAATATGTGCTAGTGAAGGTAAAAATCTTTCACATGACTGCCTCTACCAAAAATTCAAACTCAGAAATTTCCAAAAAAGCAAATAAAGTATAAAATAATAAATAAATCCCAACTTGTAAACGTTCGGGCTGATCCCAATAGGTATAGATAGAGGTTATACAATGGGGGGGGGGACATCTTGCACACCTACATAGATCTAATGTGCCTAACCTCTTCAAGAGGGAGGGGAATAGTGAAGGAACCAAAGGAGGCTATATGCCCTGGGTAGACAGGCGCAGAGGTCCCGAACAGATCCAAGCTTATAGAAACGATCCAATGTTGGAGTTGTTTAGAGAGGACAATGAATGATCCGTCAACCAAACTGGCATCCAATGTCCACGGGGAGTACTTTTTCCTTTGAGCAAGCATCCACACCATTTTTCAACACCACCATGTGCCACAAAATCTAAGTGCACCTGAAAGTTGAGAAGCAAATGGAATGATATGAAAATGATGGAAAGGACATCATGGTAGATGTATGTGTGTATGTGTGCCTGTGGACAGCATAGGTCAAAAACGAAAAGTCTGTTAAAAACCAAATTTGGTAATTAGGTTTGGTATCTTCCAAGGATGCGACACGAAGATTTTCAAGAAAATCCTCCCGCACCCAACTACACTTTACATGGAACGTTTTTCGAAAATTTTGATTTTCTAAACAATGGCTCTAACGATTTTGATTAAAATATCCTATATTACAGATATTTACCTGACAAATAATATGTATATCTTGACTTTTCTGGGAATAGCCTCAGATGACTATTTTATTCTGGATGAATTTTACGGAATTTTGCATATCTGCTAAACAGTAAAAGATGGATAAAAACACTACACAGAAAATTTAGAGCATATTAAAACACACAAATTATGCTATATATATTTTTTTCGTGGAGGTGATCGTTTTTAAGGTATTCGTTGTTTTTGGTTTCAGCTTTGAACAACTTATACTTTTCTCATACACGAATCTGTCAACTCCTATCCATACAAACAAAGGAAATTCAGTCACATAGCAACCAGCTTTTGACTAATACTTAAGACTTGGCTACTCCCGTATTTCCTCTCTATTTGCATGGAAGCAAGTAATAAGACTATTTTGGCTATTTTTCCCTCTTTATCATGAAGTAAATAGAAACATTAGCTTTTTAACAATAATTTATTTCAGAGATGTAGAGAAAGTCATGTGAATGGAACACACCAGATTTTTTTTATTGGTTTGAATTTTCAGATACTACACTGCTCAAAAAAGTCTAAGGAACAAGTACATTATTTACTTCAGTTAATTATTCCTAGATGTGAAATGGATATTACCCTATCTAAGGTATGTTACCTTGATTAAGAAACAAATCAATTAAATTTTAATTGTTGTTTATTTATTTTTAATGTTGAAGATTAAACAATAACTGAAATGCTGCATATCAATGAGTAAAATGTCAAACATTTAAACAAACAAAATTGAAAAAAATCCCATACAGATTGAAATGAATCCAGTTGTCAGTAACCAGTATGAGCTCCTCTTGCATTTAACACTGCTTGGCATCGCCTCGGCATACTCAATATCAGATGTTCAATGTTTGCTTGCAGAAGATTATCCCAAGCCTGACTTAGAGCAAACCGGAAGTCTCCAACGTTCTCTACATTCTCCATTTGTGGTGTCACAGCCCTCTGAAGTTGATCCCATGCATGTTCTATGGAATTTAGATCCGGGGACTGAGCAGGCCAAGGCAGTACAGAAATTTCTTCTTGCTGAAACCATTCAGAAACCGCTCGAGCAACATGAGGGCGTGCATTATCATGCATAAAAATGAAATGTTCTCCATGGGCATTAGCAAATGGTCTTACAATTGGATGAAGAACAGAATTTAAGTATACATTATGATTCATATGATCTTCCAAGAAAACGAGCTGTGTTCTTCTGTCCATCATTACTCCTGCCCACAACATGACTGTACCACCACCGTAGCTATGGACTTCCTGAACATGATGAAGTCTTTCTGCTGACCCAGGTTGACGCCAAACCCTGATATCTGAACTGAATCTAGACTCATCCGAAAACATAATATTAGCCCATTCTTCATAGCCCCAATTCACATGATCTTGTGCCCATGTAAGACGCGCTGCCCGATTGTTTCTCCGTAAGGCTGGTACTCCGAGAGAGCGTCGAGAGAAGAGTGATGCTTCATGAAGTCGGTTTCTTACAGTCTGGTCACTTACAAGAATTCCATGAGTGCCCTGGAGGACAGAAACAACTTGCCTGGCAGTTATATTCCGATGACGCTTAGTATGCAAAACCAGAAATCGATCCTGCCGTGCTGTTGTTTTCCTTCCTCGGCCTTGATGACGTTCCTTAACATCACCTGTGGCTTGATAACGTAGCCATAACACTCCGGTGATGTGCTCAGCACTCGAGCAACATGACTCTGGCTTTGGCCACCTTCTATCATTCCAACAGCTCTGAGCATTTCAGAAGTTGGGAGATGATGGCGTTCCATGATTAAATAAGAGAACTTCTTATGATGCAGTAAGAAAACAAGACGATATCTTTAAAAATATTGCATTAAGGAATCAAGCACAAAGACCTACAACAGGATAAATTCTAGAAAAATCCCAGACAATAAACAAAGCATTGTTCTACATGTTGCCATGGCAACGCCATGGAGTAAGTATTTCACTGATATCATTACCAGAAATGTACTATAAAATATACCAGAAATGTGATTCAAATTATAATTGTCCCTTAGACTTCTTTGAGATGATTATATACTTGTTTTAACTGCAGATGTTCTTTCTTTCTGTTTTTCTTTTTCTTTCTTTCTTTCATTGTTCTTTCCTTTCTTCTTTCTTTTTATCCTTCTCTCTTTGTTTGTTTATTTATTTCTTTAATTATTTATTGATTTCTCTATCTATTTCTATTTCGGGTGATACTAAACTAGGAGAATTTCAAAGATATCACATAGCGACCGGGTTGGAAACGATTTGACATTCGCTTGAGCTTAAGCTTTCTTCTTATGCCTACAATGTAAACATGAATTAATAATTTATATGGATTAACAAGACAAAATTACACTAAAAAGCTTTAATGAGAATAATTAGTAGAAGAGTGAGTAGTGAATTCATGCGAGTTGAGCAAATCAGATTTGTACGATGTCGCTTGATAAAATGCATTTATAAAATGACTTAGGATTTATTGCACGTACGGAATTAGTCTCGCTTATCTTTGTATTTTCGATTCATTTTAAATTATGTTAAAAATTATCAATAGTTTATATTGAGAGTCTCTAAAATATATCAATTTTGATGATCTGATACACAACACGTTTCTAAACATATTTTATGTTTGCTTGAATTCAATCCAAAATTAAGGGTATTTAGTGAAGAGTATCATTACGGATTTACGATTTTACGATTATTTTCCAAAAAGTGTATCATAATAAAGTTTAATATTGTTTTTATCACTAAAATAGCATATCAAACTGTTAATACCAATCTTATGTGAGATGTGAATTATGAGCGTAAAGCACACATCCAAAGAAGATTTAGCATTTCGTAATGTACAGGCGTTTAGACAAAAAATGAACCGCAAAAAACTCTCGCCACCTCTATGGGCAACCTGACAGAATGATGACGTATAAATTGTCTCTTAAATAACCAATAATTACAACATAATGCTGTAAGTGTTGCCAACATAATAAAAGCTTCAACTGTGTGTTTTACCGTAACCTGGAAGAGAAATAACTTTCCAGCAAATTCTACATGTGGCCACTGCTTGCCTAAGGGACACCTTCCCTATAATTAAGAACAATCAAAAGGGTTAATGTGCAATGTACAGAAACTCATAAAGCTCCCTTCAGGTAATGACGTAATCACGGCATCAAGGAAGATAAACCTCATGTGATCCGCTTGCTGCGTGTCTACTAGTAAAGCTCTTCCTTGATGGGTTCAAGAGCACGAGGAAACGTGACGAGATATGTCAACTAGATCGACAAGTGCCACTTTTTACTTTCTCTATCACTTACCAATAGTGAATAGAAGAAGCATTCATTGTACTACAATCAAAAAGAAGATATTGATATTGCACACGTTTTGAGGCCCCTTAGTTAAAAGATAAGTCTCTCTACATGTGTCTGTCAGTTAACAGCATAACTAAACAAATCTGACGTTTTCTATTCACATGAGTTTCTCTACATCTCTGTAACAAATTATTGTTAACAAGCTTATTCTTCTAACTACGTCTGATAATCGAGATATGGTCTTATTACTTGCTTCCTTATAAGTAGAAGGGAAATTAGGGAATACATTAGGCTAAAGCGACAGTCAAATCTTTTAAAAGCTGGTACCTAAATGATTGAAATTCCTTTGTTTCTAAGTCCAGAAGTTGACAAATTCCCATATGAGAAAAGTATATGTATTTTAAAGCTGAAAACAATAACAAGGAATACCTCAAATATGGCCAGCTCTACCAAAAAAAAAAAAAAAAAGAACCTAAAATAAATTGTGCGTTTTAACGAGAAATACATTTTATGTGTAGTAAGTTTTTGTCTATCTCTTATGATTTACCAGTTATGCAAAGTGCAGCAAAATTCAACCACAATAAAGAGGTCTTCAAAGGCTATTCCCAGACAATTCAAGATATACATTTCTTTTGTCATTTAAATATCTTTAATATGCAGTATTTTACTCAAATCGTTAGAACCATTTTTGAGAAAATCAATCTTTTAGATGATTTTTCCACGTAAAGGGTAGTGTGGGGTCTGGGATTTTCTAGAAAATCTTCGTGTCGCCTCCTTGGTAGACACTAAACTTAAATACCAAGTTTGGTATTTAACGGTGTTTATGTTTCTGAGTTATGCAGTCCACACACACACCCTCACTGACCTTTCATAAAAAATCTGATGTGTTCCAATCACATGACATTTTCTACATCTCTGTAACAAACTGTTGTTAAAAAGCTTATGCTTCTGTTTACTTCATGCTAATCGAGAAAAAAATTAGCAAAAATTGTCTTATTACTTGCTTCCTTGTAAGTAGGAGAGAAATAAGGGAGTACCATAGGTTAAAGTGAGAGTGAAAGTTGGTTGCCATGTGACTAAAGTTCCTTTATTTGTATGAACAGGAGTTGATAAATTCCTGTATGAGAAAAGTATAAGTTTGTCAAAGCTGAAACAAACAAGAAATATCACAAAAACGATCAACTCCACGAAAAAAATATACATAACATAAATTGTGTGTTTTAACGTCCTTACATTTTTTGTCTGGTAAGTTTTTCCATCTCTTACGGTATAGTAGTTATGCAAAACTCCGTAAAATTCATCCAGAATAAAGTACTCTTCAGAGGCTATTTCCAGAAAATTCAAAATATACATATTATATGCCAGGTAAATATCTTTAATATACGACATTTTAATCAAAATCGTTAGAGCCATTTTTGAGAAAATCAACATTTTCGAAAAAAGCTCAATGTAAAGGGTAGTTGGGGAGGTAGAATTTCTTGAAAATCTTCTTGTCGCATCCTTGGAAAATACTGAATTTAAATACGAAGTTCGGTATATAATGGTCTTTTTCTTTTGAGCTATGCTACCAACAAACACACACAGTCACACACGGAATTTTTCTAAAAATGTGTTGTTGTTTTTTTATTCAGGTCTTAGAGCATGTATTTGCGGTGAAATCTTGGTATCGAATTTTTGGGTGCATTACAATGCTTTCTCTATACACTATGTGCACAGTACGTGTAGAGAAAGTAAAAATTTTTTTTTTCGGACTCAGGGGACTTCAAAATATTTCCGGTGAAATCTCGACATCCTATTTTTGGTTGGTGTACATTACTTTCTCTAGCTACTATGTACAAATTGTGTGCTTTAAGAAGAGCTATATTTTTTGTGCAGTAACTTTTTGTCCTTCTCGTACGGTTTACCAGTTATGCAAAAGTCTTCAGAGGCTAATCTCAGGAAATTAAAAATATACATTTTTTTAAATTGTCATGCATACATATTTAATACACGATATTTTAATCAAAATATGGACGTTTTTGAGAAAATTAAAATTTTCATTACCTTTTATCTTGTAAAGGATAGTTTGGGTTGGGGGGTTTTCCTCAAAATCTTTGTGTCGCATCCTCAGAAGATATTAAACTTAAATGCCAAGTTTGATACTTTACTGACGTTTTGTTTTTGTGGCATCACGTTCACAGAAGACACAGGGACACACGTGCTCAAAAAGGAAAAGGCCGTTAAAAACCAAACTTGGTATTTAGGTTAGGTATCTTCCAAGGATGCGACACGAAGCTTTATAAGAAAATCCCCCGACCCCGAACTACCCTTTACATGGAACTTTTTTTGAAAACTTTGATTTTCTCTAAAATGGTTCTAACGATTTCCATTAAATTATCGTATATTAAATATATTTACTTGAGAAATAAAATGTATATCTTGAATTTTCTGGGAATAGCCTTAGAAAACTACTTTATTCTGGATGCATTTTACGGAATTTTACATAACAGCTAAATCTTAAGATATAGACAAAAACTTACCACACAAAATGTGGAGCACGTTAAAACACACAATTTATGTAATATACGGTTTTTTCGTGGAGTTGGTCGTTTTTGAAATATTCCTTGTTTTTGGTTTCAGCTTTAAAAAACATACTTTTCTCATACAGGAATTTGTCAACTCCTGTCTATACAAAGAAAGGAGCTTTAGTCACATAGCAACCAGCTTTTGACTATCACTTTAACCTATTGCACTCCCTTATTTCGCTTCTATTTACAAGGAAGCAAGTAATAAGACTATTTCTTCTAATTTTTTCTCTATTAGCATCAAGTAAATAGAAGAAAAAGGTTAGTAACAATAATTTGTACCAGATATGTAGAAAAAGTTATGTGAATGAATTTTTTTATTTTTCTAAGACCCCAACGATGCACCCACAGACTGACGATATGGGAACCGAGAACAGGACGAAGAAGAGCGGAACGCCAACGAACAAGAGGCTCAGACGATCTCAAGAAAACATTCGGCAATAGAAAGACAAACACGGCGAAAAACAGAAGACGGCTACACAGAACACAAGTACATTAGCCAAATTAATCAGTGAAAACATATTAAAGAATATAACAAATGGAAATTAGGTAATTAAAAAATAAAAATCTGATGTGTTCCATTCACATTACTTTCTCTACATCTCTGCAACAAATTACTATTAAAAAGCTTATGCTTCTATTTACTTCAAGCTAATCGGGAAAAATTTAGAAGAAATAGTCTTATTAGTTGCTTCCTTATAAGTAGAAGCGAAATAAGGGAGTACCATAGGTTAAAGTGATAGTCAAAAGCTGGTTGCTATGTAACTGAAGTTCCTTTGTATGGTCAGGAGTTCAGAAAGTCCTGTGTAAGAAAAGTATAAGCTTTTGAAAGATGAATCCAAAAACAAGGAATAACTAAAAAAAGAACAACTCAACGAAAAAATGCATATAACATAAAGTGTGTTTTAAAGTGTTCTACATATTTTTTGAGGTAAGTTTTTCTCCAACTTTTACGGTTTAGCAGCTATGTAAAATTTCGTAAAATTCATCCAGAATAAATTAGTTTTCAGAGGCTATTCACAGAAAATGGTTGTCTCCTTAGCGCGGTGATAGCGCAGCTTCTTACCAAGCGGGAGACCTGGGTTCTATTCCCAGTACAGGCGTGTGGATTTTCCCCCCGCTGGGAGACCAATACTGGGGTGCACTCAGACTCGTGATTTCCCTGGGGGGCCAATTGAGGAGCTATTTGATAGAGAAGTAGCGGTTCCAGGTTATGAGGACCGCATTAACCGGCCGGGAGGGATTCGAGGCGCTGACCACGTCTCACCCCCACGTCTCCTTGGCCGGGCGGAGGCCAAGGTTCCCTGTGAGCTGTCGTGCCATGGAGTTATTATTCCCAGAAAATTCAAGATATATATTTTATTTGTCAGGTAGATAGATATATTTAATATACTATATTTTGATCAAAATCATTAGAGCCATTTTTGAGAAAATCAAAATTTTCAAAAAAAGTTCCATGTAAAGGGTAGTTTGGGGTGTGAGGATTTTTCATGTTTGAATTATCGTGTTCACAGACACACGGACACACACACACACATGGGCCTTTTTGTGAAAATGCCTTTTTTGGATACAGGTGACCCTGATACATATATTTCCGGTAAAATCTCGGTATCGAATTTTTGGGTGGAGTGCTATATCTTCTCTATACACTATGTACATAGTACGTGTAGAGAAAGTAAAAAATGTTTGGTAATAGGAGGAGATACAAGCTTTGAATATAAAGAAATTATTATGCAGTGTGATGAACACTTGTTTGGTATTAAAATTACAAATGAATGGAGGAATACTACGGAATTTAAACAGCGAAAATTGGTATATCACATTTGAATGAAATCTATGGAACGAACAGATAAAATAGAGAAAAAGAATTTACAACGGTCTTACTAAAGATTCGACTCTATGGGGCCCAGAAATAAAACAATTAGAAAATATTTACAAAAAAAAAGTGACATTAAAATGATTATTGGTTGTGATTAGCTCAAATATCTAGAATAGATAAAATTAGAAGTGGGAAATAAGACAGGGAATGGAATTAAATAGAATTACAATATATGTTATGTAATATTTCAACCAAACGACTGGCTGCGCCGTGGCCGAGTGGTTAGACCACTCGCCTCTCAACTAGACGGCCCGGGATCGATCCCAAGCGAACACGAGATTTGTGGTGGACAAAGCGGAGCTGGGGCGGGTTTTCTACGGGTTCTACGGTTTCCCCACCTTCGCATTCCACCGGTGATCCATCTTTATTCATGTATCATCAGAGTCACCGCATTGCCATAAGTAGTTAAAGCGGGGGTTAAACACTACAAAAAGGAGAAGAAAAAAACAAAACGAAACGACTAGTATGTGCATGTGATGAGTGTAGCCATCCAGGAGACGAATAGGAGAGTGACCTCCAAGATTGGAGGGGAGAATGGGGGAAAGACAATTAAGTGAACGACAATAGATAGATAAAACATGATGGTTTGTGGCTACAACAATAATAATCTCAAACTTCCCTTTAAATGGAAAATGTTTATGTTTATATTTTCAGGATTGGTTCAAACGATTTTTACTTTCTCTACACGTACTATGTACATAGTGTATAGAGAAGGTATTGCACTCCACCAAAAAATTCGATACCGAGATTTCGTCAGAAATATATGTTTTAGGGTCCCCTGTATCCAAAAAAAAAAAAGTATTTTCAGAAAAAGTTCCGCGTGTGTCCGTGTGTACGTGTGTCAGTGTGCCCGGGTGTCTGTGAACACGATAACTCAAAAACGAAAAGTCGGGAAAATACCAAAGTTGGTATTTAAATTTAGTATCTTCCAGCAATGCATCACGAAGATTTTGAGAAAACTCCCTCCACCCCAAACTATCCTTTACATGGTACTTTTTTCGAAAATTTTGATTTTCTAAAAATGTGTCTGACGATTTTGATTAAAATGTCATATATTAAAGATATTTACATGACAAATAAAATTTATATTTTGAATTTTCTGGGAATAGCCTCTGAAGACTATTTTATTCTCAGTGAATTTTACGGAATTTTGCGTAACTGCTAAACCGTAAGAAATGGAAAAAAAAACGTACTACTCAAAAAATGTAGAGCATATTAAAACACATGATTTATGCTGCATACATTTTCTTTTCGTGGAGCTGATTTTTTTTTTTTTTTTTTTTTTTTTTTTTGTTTCAGCTTTGAAAAATTTACTTTTTAACACAGGAATTTGTAAAGTCTTGTTCATAGAAACAAAGGTACTTCAGTCACATAGCAACCAGCTTTTGACTATCACTTTAACCTATGGTACTCCCTTATTCCCCTTCTACTTACAAGGAAGCAAGCAATAAGACTATTTCTGCTAATTTTTTGTCGATTATCATGAGGTAGATAGAGGCATAAGATTTTTAACAATAATTTGTGGCAGAGATGTAGAGAAAGTCATGTGAATGAAACACATCAGTTTTTTAGTAAGATACCATGTGTTTAAGATTGTTGCATAACAAGCAGCTTATCTTTAATAGCCTACGAATAGCCTCTGAAGTCCACTGTTCATTCGGAATAACATTTGCAGAAACTATATTAAATACATATCAAAATAATGGGTAGAGGAAGTCACGTGAAGTAACGCATGCCATTTTTAAGAACAGGACAACAATAACTGAAATCCTTCCAGTATGATGCAATTCTACAAAATCGCTATAACAGGAAGATAAAGATAATGCTGTGGCTGTTATCTTGAATTCCAAATATGTTTTGCAAAATACTGGGTTAATCGAAAGAATATATGCTTGGTAGATATGTTTTGATTTCTGCTTTTTTGGGTAATCCACATTATTTTTCCCATTTATTGATCTTGTTTGGAGTATATGTTAATGAGAAAAAAATCTAATGTGTTCCATTCACATGACTTTCTCTACATTTCTCAACAAATTATTGTTAAAAATTTAGACTTGTATTTACTTGTTGCTAATTGAGAAAACATTAGCAGAAATAGTCTTATTACTTTCTTCCTTGAGTACCATAGGTTAAAGCATAATCAGAAGCTGGTTGCTATGTGACTGAAGCTCCTTTGTTTGTGTGGACACGAGATGACAAATTCCTGTATGAGAAAAGTATAAGTTTTTCAAAGCTGAAACCAAAAAGCAGAAATATCTAAAGAATGATCACCTCCATGAAAAAAATGTAAATGACATAAATTGTGTGTCTTATCGTGATCTACATTTTTTGTGCAGTGAGTTGTTGTCTATTTCTTACATTTACCAATTATACAAAATTCAATAAAAATGTTCCAAAATAAATATTCCTTTAGATGCTATGCCCAGAAAATTCAAGATATACATCTTAATTGTCAAGTAAATATCTTAAATATACGAGATTTTAATCAAAATCGTTAGAGCCATTTTTAAGAAAATCAACATTTTCGAAATTTTTTCCATGTAAAGGGTAGTTTGGGGTGGGGGGATTTTCTTGAAAATCTTTGTGTTGCATCCTTGGAAGATACCAAACTTAAATACAAGTTTGGTTTTTAACGGCGTTTTCATTTTTGAGCAATGTGGCCCACAGACACACACACACATGCACACACACAGATACTCACACGAATATTTTTCTAAAAATGCCTTTTTTGGATTCAGGGGGGTCTTAAAACATAGATTTCTGGTGAAATCTCGGTATCGAATTTTTGGGTGCAATACAATACCTTCTCTATACATAGTACGTATAGAGAAAGTAATAAACCTGACATTAGCATTCGTAACTAAGGAAAATGAAGTAAATGTAGAGCCCATAAAGTGACGATGGCAACCTAAGACTATTACTTCGCCGACTTGGATCAGTAGCGAAATGTAGTGCAATGTAATGTTTTGAAGTGGCGGTGAGAAAGTCGCGCTACTGGAACAATATTACGATTACTACCTGGGACAAAGCGAACCGCCCGTACCTGACCACCGCACACGGCAAGGAGGCTGAGAAGATCACGTGACTTATAGCCAGCAGCGAGGTGCAGTAGGAGGAACCCTCTTCTTCTCAAGTCAGTGTTCCCGTGGCTGCAGCCGCAATCACTGCCCCACGTGCTCCAGCCAGCTAAGGGTGTGACGTTTGCTTGGGATGTGCTAACTGGATCAACGATGACTACGATGATGTCGCCCTACGTGTGTCATATGCCTGACACTTCATCTGACGGCTACCATAGTCCTGTATCCAGCCCCGAAAGTCTCTATGCCTCGTCGTTCAATTCGGCGCCCAGTCCGACGACCATCAACAACCCCATCACGACGACGCCGTGCTATGATAAGCAGAACTATCAGCACAGTGGCTACCATCACCAGGGCTCCTACTACCACCAGCACGACGACGACAGTTCATGGCTGTACCCAGGTGAGGGATATTACAGCGGAGAGTTTAATGAGCGGGTAAGCGTGCAACATAACCTACCTTCTCACCACCACCACCCTGACAGCAATTATCACGGTGCGGCGGTGTCTGCGACGGCCACGGCGCTCGTCCATGGTGACGGGGGCGGGAAGAGAATGAAGATGGGATACCACGTTGCGGCGGGACAGAAGGCGCGTTCCATAGGGACGGTGCCGGGAGTGGAAGTGATGAGGAAACGTCGACTAGCCGCAAACGCTCGCGAACGACGGCGAATGAACAGTCTCAACGATGCGTTTGATAGACTCCGAGACGTCGTACCATCCCTGGGTAACGACAGGAAGCTGTCCAAGTTCGAGACGCTCCAGATGGCACAGACGTATATCTCTGCGCTATATGAACTTTTGCAGAGGGACTGATATCCACGTGTTAGTGCACGGCAGCTTCACTGACAGGTGTTAGTTCCTCAGCGGAGAGATTTGACAGTTTACTGCGAATCAAATGTACCTGTATATAAAAACTGCTCCAAGCGAAAAGTGTACGGCATAGTTTGTGTTATGTTCTAGAAATGTCTGGCGTTTATTAGTGATGCTCGAAATTGATTTTCTTATTTCTAATGAATCATTTGCGTAAGCACGCAATATGTATACTGCATCTTTCTCTATCTCTCATTTTTAATTTTTGAACAAAATTTTGCAAATTCATAGTTTGATATACACTAAGAGTTAGGAGTTGATTATTTTATTTATTTAACTTCCATTTTTTGTGAATGGCTGTTTGTTGTTACTTGTGTGTCGCAGCAGTGTAAATATTTTAAAGAACTGATTTCTAAGAACTGACTGATACCTAGAATGAGTCGAATTGTTGTTCGAGAAAAGTACCAAATATATTCCTTTGCTCAAAATAATATTTTATTGAAATGTTTGTTTCGTTGAGCACGATCACAGACTTTTATAAAAATCGTGATATTATTGTAGTATTAGTATTTGTGAATGAATAAAATAAGATATTGTGTATTAATCTAACACTTCTTCATGTTTTAAATACCTTATTCTCCTTCTTAATTTCTTATTATCGCCAGGTCGTAGTGAAGTTTAATCCACCACCTAGGAACCGTAAATGCTGAATATGAAATGTCTGTGTGCTGAAACTGCAATTTATTTTAAGAACATTTCAGTCCCGATTGTCAAGACTTGTGGTGCTTTACGGAAACGTTAACAGCTATTATTACTTTTATTATTGTTAACATCAGCTTATTTTTATGAAATTGCATTTTGAAAGCAAATATTTTTCTGTGTTTAAACATCTAAAATGTCCTACTAAAAACGTGTATTGACCTAAAATATTTATAAAACGTAGGAAGCTACTAAAATTGTTTGACAGCTTTTTTGGAGTCTAGCACAATGTTATTTACATTATTCCGACTATGTATAATCAACGTGAATTTAGTGAAATTATTTTTTAAACTTAAGTCTCTTGAACTAATTTGTCACATCGCGACTCTATAAGGATACAAACCATTATATAATAAAATTGCATTGGAAATGTGCATCAATTAGTGAACTACGAGAAAATTTCGCTTTTTTGTAAGGTAAAGATCTATATTGTATTTTGTTTATGAAGACATATACAACTTTAGCCTCTGCAACAAATTACCTCAGATACTATGTGGTTTATTTGTACAGAGAGGCAAGCCATAACCCAAATTCTGAAAATAAGGACTTATTCCTTCTGGACAAAAATTATGGAGGTATATACTACCCTGATTTTTCTTCTAAATGTTATTTGTATTAATTCATGCATAGTTACTGAAAATTGTGCAATTTAAATATTATAATTATGTATATTTTACAGGATGAGACGACATGCAACTGTTTAGTAATCAGGAAATACTTATAAGTTGGCCGTGATACTTTATTTGTTCTTATTCTAAGCAGTATGCACCCTATTAGTTGCTGTTGATTGTAATAGACTTGGAGACGAAGTAATCAATAGATTATTCTGTGAAGCTATTGTATTTTTTTGCTCTTCTTGGTCAGATTATGGCGATTAATATAAGATTATTGCAAATGGTCGTTTCCACCTTCTTTTCCCTTGCTTCCAGGTACCTTTTTACTCTCATATTTTGTATATTTATTTCCATACTGCTACTATGAATTAGATTGTCGTATATAATTAAATATCCAAAAAAAAAAGTGCGCATATTCTTCTGAACAATAATTTATTGTTCAAGATTTAGTAAATTTGTCCGCAGTGGCTCTCCAAAAGTAATTACACAAAGGTTTAAAACACAACTTGTTTGAGAGAGAGGAGAGGAGAGGAGAGGAGAGGAGAGGAGATGAGAGGAGAGGAGAGGAGGAGGAATTCAGAATTAAACAAATTCTCCGAAGCTTTTCATTAAACAAAGTCTTTCAAACTATATTTTTAATTTTAACCTAGCGAAAAGTATATGTAATAATTTTAAGGTGCATTTATTTTCACTATTAACATTTAAACGTATCTGCTAATTGTTGACTAACAATTAAATTATTGAACCAAAGTAGTTAGAAATACATAGGACTCATATTTTAAACGTCTACATCTTACAATCAAAGAATTTCGAATTTGTATCATAGATATGCGTCATTAATATGTGTTAGGGTTCAAAATTTGAATGTTAACTCAGAACGTAGCTAATTACTATTTTAATAATTGTTAGTGCCATCTTTTACAAAGCGCTTCTTGCATTGCAAAGGCTAATTTTCTGAACTGATATTACATCAGAGTAGAATAAAAAAACACTGCGAGTTTTTTCTTATAAATACGTTTTAACCTATACATATTTTATAAAGCTTATTTCACCAATTTTAGATTAACATTCATTTAAAACATTAGTTAACATACTTCCTCATAAACCATATTTCTATTGCTTACAAGAACCCTAGGGTCATATTCTAATGCAGCAAGGGTTATTATACAAACTTAAAACTATCATAAAATGGAAAAGTTATAAAACAGCATTTAAAAACTAAACTTTATTTGTTGAACCTTGAATAGACTTGCATTTGATTCTTTTCTCTTTTTACCCTTCATTATCTCCTCCACAAAGTGTATATGGAATGTGGAATAGAGGTACACACTTCACAGCCTATTTAGAATTTTAAAAGAATCTCAGGACTTCTCTACGCATTTTGCAAAAATCTGTTGTTAGAAAGTTAATCTTTCATACATTTTATACAAATCGAAATAAACATTAGCAGAAATGGTATGATATATATCTTGTAGGTACAAAGTAATGCAAAATACATTAGGCTAAAGCAGTAATCAAATCTTTTAAAAGCTTCAAATTAGGTTCTATTTGTAAGGCAAGGAGTATAAAAACCGAGTGACGATTTCCCAGTTGAGAAAAGTGAAAGTACTGGAACGTTTAAACCTATAAAAAAGTGAATATGGCGTAAATTGTGCTTTTTAACAAAATCTACATTTTTGGTATCTTTCATGGTTTACCAGTTATGAAAATGTCATACAAATATCTTATTTTAGTCAAAAACGTTGCACCTACTGATGAATTCTGACTTTCTGTATAACTGGTAAGCATTGACATAGACAAAATCTTACTTCTCAAAAATTATAGATTTGCTAAAATAATGTATGTCAATTTTTACTTTCTCTACGACGTACACAGTACATTGAAGCTAGTATTCCATCCAAAAGTTTGAGGCAGATATTTCACAGGTAATACATCCCCTGAATCCTCCCCCCCCAAGACATCTTAAATAAAGGTCCGTTGCGTGTGAATGTATGTAAGTATGTGTGTGTGTGTGTGTGTGTGTGTGTGTGTGTGTGTGTGTGTGTGTGTGTGAGCAGACAGCATAAATCAAAAACGAAAAATCGGTTGAATACCAAAGTTTGCATTAAAGTTCAGATCACCCAAGGATGCGATACGAACATTTTCAGGAACATCTTCCAACACCAAATTACCCTTTCAATGGAAGATTTACGACATTTTCCATTTTTTAAAAAATTGCTATTTTGATTAAAATGTCACCCTCTTAAAAATGACAAATAACATTTTAATCGTTTGCATTTCAAAGCATTTATCCACTGCATCCGTGGTCAAGTGATCGACTTCTCACCCGGAGGTCACGGGTTTGATTCCCGGGGGGAGTTTTTTTTAATCGGAATGGCTTCCTATCCCCCACGTTGTCTGGATATGTTTGTGAGTGAGCTTAAGAGAAGGGAAAATGATTAACGTTCAAGAACCTAAAGTTAACGAGTCAAAGCCTCGGATAAGACCATAGATGCTAAATGAATAACAATTATCCATTTCTCAAATGTTGACTCATAACACTCATTCTTTGCTTTCTTTCCTTCCCTCTTATAGATAGAGAAGGTATTACACTCCATCCTAAAACTCATATCGAAATTTCACTGGAAATACATGTTTTAGGGTCCCCGAATAAAAAAAAGAATAATTTTCAGTAAAAGGTCCGTCTGTGTGCGTGTGTGTTCATATGTCAGTGTGTCTGTATGTCTGTGAACACGATAATTAAAAAACGAAAAATAGGTAACTCCCAAACTCCCAAATCTCCCCACCCCTTACTACCATTTATATGGAACAACTTTTGAAAATTTAGATTTTCTTAAAATGGCTCTAACGATTTTGATTAAAATGCCATATATTAAAGATACGTATACAACAATTGTAAAATGTATATCTCGAAGTTTCTGGGAATAGGCTCTGAAGTCCTCTTCTTTCGAATGCCTTTTACTAATTATTGGTAAACAGTAAGTGATAGAAAAATAGTTACTATACAAAAAAATGTAGATCTCGCTCAAACACACAGTTTATGTCACATATAATGTTGCTGGAGTTTACCATTTCCAAGATATTCCTGGTTATTAGTTCAATTTTAAAATTCTTTCTCATATGGACATATGCCGACTTCTGGCATTCAAATAGAACTGAATTTCAATCGCATAGCAACCAGCTTTTAAAATATTTGACTATCGCTTTAGCCCCGCGTATCCCCTTATTTATCTTCTAGTTATAAGGAACTAGGTAATAAGACCATGTGAGCCAATATTTATCTTGATTAGCATGAAGGAACAATAAACTTCTTAAGAATAATTTTTTACAGAGAGGTAGAGAAAGTCACATGAATGCTACATATCAGAGGTTTTTATTTATGTCATTCAATTTATTTTTACTTCGTTGAATATGAATATTAAATTATATATTTTTCAATTAATTGCGAACATAGTAGATACTTAATGACTTCCAATTCAAAGAACTCTTCAAAATCTGATTACTGTAGAGGAGAGAAGCTGATATTTTCCTCTCAGTTCTGTTATCAAGATATATTTTGATATTATTTTGTCCAAACTTGTGTTTTGGAATATGGAAAAAAACGACTATCTCTCAAAAACTTTTTCTACTTTTTTTTTAAACTTTTACATACTCTTTCATTCATCCATACGAAACTATCTACACTTATACTGTTGGACCCAACAAAAATTATAAATATGGAAGGCAATCCTTTGTAATATATGTATAAATTTGCATCACTTGGTTAATTGGGATACAAACTCGTGCACTTATACTCGTATTGCTTGGACTTGGCGAAAATGATATGACCCTTACTAATATTATCAAACTTTCATTCAAATTTGCATAATTTTGACTAATTTGGGAAAACAGCCAACATTTACGTTTTGGGTCTCAGCGAAAATTCCAGACTATTCATCCCTTTCAAAAACTAGAATTTTATTTCCTGCTTTCTACCAGGTGGTCCATGTGTCCCATTTGACGTGTGCAATTACCCTTTCGTGCGAAATCGCTGGCCGGTTTTAACTTAAAATAGTTCCATTGAGTTCTGCAACCCTTTCAACGCTCAAAGGGATATGTGTACATGTCAAATACGAAGCAGCTGGGTCGCATGGTATAGTTATTATTTTTACTTTCTCTATACGTACTATGTACATAGTGTATAGAGAAGGTATTGCACTCCACCCAAAATTTTATACCGACATTTCACTGGAAATATATGTTTTAGGGTCCCCTGTATCCAAAAGAAAGCATTTTCAGAAAAAGGTCCGTGTGTCTGTGAACACCGTAACTCAAAAAACGAAAAGTTGGTAAAATACCAAACTTGGTATTTAAGGGATGCGACACGAAGATTTTGAGAAAAATCCCCTCAATACAAAATACCCCATACATGGCACTTTTTTCAAAAAGTTTGATTTATGAAAATGGCGCAAACGATTTTAATTAAAATAGCGTATATTATAGATATTTATCTGACAAATAAAATGTATATCTTGAATTTTCTGGGAATAACCTCTAAAGCCTACTTTATTCTGGATGAATTCTATGGAATTTTGCATAACAGCTAAACCGTAAGAGATGGAGAAACCTTGCCACATAAAAAATGTAGAGCACGTTAAAACACACAATTTATGTTATATACAGTTTTTTCGTGCAATTGATCGTTTTTGAGCTATTTCTTGTTTTTGTTTTCATCTTTAAAAGACATACTTTTCTCATACAGAAATTTGTAACTCCTGTCCATACAAACAAAGGAATTTCAGTCACATAGCAACCAGTTTTTGACTATCACTTTAACCTATGTTACTCCCTTATTTCCCTTCTACTTACAAGGAAGCAAGTAATAAGATTATTTCTGCTAATTTTTGCTTGATTAACATGAAGTAAATAGAAGCAAAAACTTTTTAACAATAATTTGTTGCAGAGAAAGTCACGTGAATGGAACATATCAGTTTTTTTCATCTTTTCACTTCCTTATAGCTTCTCTTCTCTTTTACTTATTTTTTATTGCTTGTTTTCTCTTATCTCAGTAACGACAATTCATTCTCTTGCCTTTTAGTTAATTCTTTAATCCAGATTATATCCTGAGTTATATTCAATTTCTTGTTGTACCGTTTGTTTTTTCTCCTTATCAAAATCTATTTTATTGGTTTTGAGATTATCATGCATACACAAATACACAAAATTTCTCTCTTTACTAGGAGCGTTCAATAAATCCTTAGAAAATCCAAAAAATTACACTCGCAGCATCCAAAAAGTTTGTATTTAGTAACCATTTAGATGGCAGTTAAAGTTTCAGCTATATCCATCCCGTGGTTTCGTTGTCATAGTCGATTGAATCAATAGTCTTGTGCTTCTTTAGAAATAAGGGGGTGGGGGAAACAGCAATTAAACACTTCTATTTAAAAGGCTTAACAACAAAAGAAATAAAAGCCGAGCTGATGAGGTTCATGGCACATTGCTCCTGTGTTTGCAACAATTTACAATTGGATAGATACATTTAAAGAGGTCATACATCCACAAATGATGAACACTGTTCCGAAATTATTCACAAAATCCAAGACATGGTTTTGACTGATCGACAAATCAAACTTCGTGAAATAGTAGAGGCCACCGGCATATCGCAAGGTACAGTGTTCTCAATGTTGCACCAAAACCTAGGTCTGACAAAGTTCTCCGCAAGATGGGTGCCACGTTGGTTCTCTGTGGAGAATAAACACAATCGTGTGAACGATTCTGCGGCTGGTTTGGAACTATTGCGTCGCAATCCTGACGAGTTTCTGGGTCACAATATATAACTGTGGATGAATATGGATATAGTACTACACTCCAAAGGCAAAAGTACACTCGATACAGTGGGCTTTTAAAAGGTGAGCTCCGAAAAAGGCAAAGGTGGTGAAATCTGCAGAGATGATAGCCTCAGTCTTTTGGGATTACGCGGAATCATCTACATTGATTACTTGCAGAAAGTAAGAAAGATAAATGGTATCGTTATTGCACCAGTTGAACGAAGAATAAAGAAAACGCCCTCTTTGGCAAAGAAAAGGATTCTCTTCCATCAACACAATGCAAGGGTGCGCAGTTTCGATGGCGAAAATTGTAGAATTAAGGCTCGAATTATTATAACATTGATCGTATTCACCATATTTGGCCCCCCCAGTGACTGTTTTTTTAATTTCCTACTTTTTGGAGGGCTTAAAACAGTTGCAGAAACACTGGAAAAATTGTATCGAGCTAAAGGGAGATTATCTTAAGAAATAAAACAAAATCTACCAAAAATAATTTGTTTTTCTATATTTTCTAAGGACTTATTGAACGCCCTCGTATAATATTCATAATAATATAAATTGATGTCTGCGCACCTCATTTCATTGGATATATTGCGCTTAACACAATTCTTACAGCCCATAGTATATTTGTGGTCTGTTACTACTTTACTCGGAGACAAATTGAAATGAAAAGATGTCTTTTTAATTTCTCTACACGTACTATGTACATAGAGTATAGAGAAGGTATTGCACTCCACCCAAAATTCGATACCGAGGTTTCACCAGAAATATATGTTTTAGGGTCCCCTGAATCAAACAACATGTTCACAAAAAGGTCCGTGTATGTGTTTATGTGTGTGTGTGTGTGTGTGTGTTCATGTGTCAGTGTGTCCGTGTGTCTGTGTACACGATTCCTCAAAAACTGAAAGTCGGTAAAATACCAAACTTGGTATTTAAGTTTAGTGTGTTCCAGGGATGCGATACGAACATTTTGAGAAAAATCCCTCCACCCCAAACTGCCCTTTGCATGGAATTTTTTTCGAAAATTTTGGTTTTCTCAGAAATGGCTCTAACATTTTGACTAAAATATCATATATTATTACCTGATAAAATAAAATGTATATCTTGAATTTTCTGGGAATAGCCTCTGAAGACTACTTTATTCTGTATGAATTTTAAGAAAGTTTACTTAACTGCTAAACCGTAAGAAATGGAGAATCATTTACCACATAAAAATTTTAGAGCACTTCAAAACACACAATTTATGTTATATGCATGTTTTTCGTAGAGTTCATCGTTTTTGAGATATTCCTTGTTTTTAGTTTCAGCTTTAAAAACTTACTTTTCTCATACATGAATTTGTCAACTTCTGTCCATACAAACAAAAGAACTTCAATCACATAGCAACCAGCTTCTGACTATCACTTTAACCTATAGTACTCCCTTATTTCCCTTCTACTGACAAGGAAGCAAGTAATAAGACTATTTCTGTTAATTTTTTCTCTATTAGCATGAAGTATATAGAAGCATAAGCTTTTTAACAATAATTTGTTGCAGAGATGTAGAGAAAGTCATGTGAATGGAACACATCAGATTTTTAAATATGGGTTTAACTATTTTCAGCCGATAAGATATAAAACTTATTTTAAACATCTATGAATATTTTTATAGCATTGTTTATATTTCACTAGTTAGAACAAGTGAATGTTAGCCCTAAAGCGATGCTTGCTTATTGTTCCGTAATACTATTTCACACAGAAATTTTCAGACAGAAAACAACAGACGAAGGAATTTGACTGCAGAAGTGAAATCAAAAGTAATATTCGCCAAGTTTCGTAGTTGAGAAATATAAAATTTGACAATTTATGTATTTCATTGTAATTTCCTTAAATGATAAATCAACTTTTATGGCGTATTTTTCTATTTCTATTCCCTATAATAAGCAGAGGAAGATTTGTATTATATTTAAAAAAAAACTCGATATCCAGACTTCACCGGTAAGCTATGTTTTGAGATCTCCTGAATAAAAATAAATAAATAAAAACATTTTAGAGAAATTCAGCAAGTTTGTGTGTGTGTGTGTGCGCGCGCGCGTGTGTGTGTGTGTGCGTGTGTGTGTGTGTGTGTGTGTGTGTGTGTGTGTGTGTGTACCGGTGTTATGAAAAACGAAAGTTCAGTTACATAACAAATAAATTTAGTATTTAAGTTTTCCATCTTCTAAGGATGCGACAAAATAGTTTTAATAAAATTCCCTCCACCATAAACTACCATTTGCAAAAGCTGTTTTTCGAAATTCTTGATTTTCTTAAAACTGGCTCTAATGATTCTGTTAAAAACACCATTGTTTGTTACATTTTCGTGACAAATGATATGTATATTTTGAATTTTCTTGGCATAGCTTTAATTGATAAAGCGTTAGAACTAGGCAAAATCTTACTACACAAAAATGTAGAGCTCGTTAAAGCATACGAGTTATGTCAAATACATTATAATATTTATTATGGCGTTAACCATTTCAGATATATTCCCTGTTGTTGATTTACATTTTCCAACTCATAATTGGTTTTTTCCTCCCATCCCGGCCACGCAAGGCGAACGGAGTTTCAAAGAAATCACATAGCGACCAGCTCTTAAAAGATCTGCTTATCGCTTTAACCTCGTGTACTCCCTTACTCTCCTTGTGCTTACAAGGATATGTGTATTCAAACTACCTATCGTATTTAATTGTGTAATATGGCATTATTTAGGAAAAAGTGTTCCTGGTAAGCTAAATGCATTTAGCCTGCACAGATCAAGCGTTAGATTTCTTAGATTCTGATCAATTGAAATATACATGTCATTATTAAAATTAATATAATTCCGTGGCTAACAGAAATTATGTATTTGTATATGCTTACCAGAAATCGTTTTAGGCTAGGATTGTTGTTCTAACTACGGGGTTCCCCACCTGAGGAGGGGGCATATAATTGCCTTAGGGGGCGCATAACAATTTGTAATTAATAACATTTTTGTACCTATAAGGCTCGAAAAAAATTAAATGTTGAACCGTTTGGTAAAAGCTATGCCAGTATTCGCGGTTTTATAACAAAAATTGGATGAACATTATTGGCCTTTAAATAAATATCATTGATTAATAAATAGTATAGGACTTATAATTTTGAAGTGAAATATCCATAAAATAGATTATATGTACATACATAAATTGTATAATTATGTGAAACGGTTTGCAGCTAGTTTTTTCATTTAGTAACTCATTCTTTCTTTAAAGCAATTATTATTTGTATGTGCTGGGACATGCTTCAGCAGCTACTATTGCCTACATGAAGACATCATCAATTATTAGAAAATAATCATGTCATGCTAGAATTCATTTTTATCGTATTGTACATTATTTTATGCATCGGCGACGTTTGGAAAATGCACAGTATGTAAGATATCTTATTGAAGTTTCTATCAGTTACTGTACATAATAACATTGATATTTTAGCTTTGTTTCAACATTCTGGAATGGATGATTATTTCAATAATAATGTTTTATTATATACATTCAGTACTCTAATTAAAATGGGCCACGTAGTGCACTTTTTAAACTATTTACATAAACAATTTAAGTTTCATGGTAAATGAGATTACAAACAGATCAGATATATCCATTTTTATAGTAACCCTAATTATTGATGACTTTTCATACTCTCCAAAACTGTTAATTTTTCAAAATGTAAAATTTGAGCATTATTTCAGAAAGTTATATGAACATTTTTTGGTGTACTTTTGAGGACCAGTAACATTTTAAACAAATTAAACAATTGCATCCTGTGGAGGACAGTTTTGAGTATGTGAAAAATATTGGACAAATTTTGCATGAATGCGGTTTAACTTGGGGAGTTGCCCATTAATAAGTATGCTCATTTAACGATTCAGTTAAAGTGCACCAAATGGGTGAAACAATATTTTTTGTTAAATGTTAGAATTCATATTATTTTATTATACTTTTACTTCCTCTACACGTACTATGTACATAGTGCATAGAGAAGGTATTGCACTCCACCCAAAAATTCTATACCGAGATTTCACCGGAAATACATGTTTTAGGGTCCCCTTTATAAAAAAAAAGCATTTTCAGAAAAAGATCCGTGTTTGTATGTGTGTGTCTGTGTGTCCGTATGTCTGTGAACACGATAACTCAAAACGAAAAGTCGGTAAAATACCAAACTTGGTATTTAAGTTTAGTAAATTCCAGGGATGCGACACGAAGATTTTGAGAAAAAAATACCCCACCCCAAACTACTCTTTACATGGAACTTTTTTCCAAAATCTTGATTTTCTCAAAAATGGTTCTAACGATTTTGATTATCTATTGTATATTAAAGATATTTAGCTCAAAAATAAAATGTATATCTTGAATATTCTGGGAATAGTCTATGAAGACTACTTTATTCTGGATGAATTTTACGGAATTTTGCTTAACTACTAAACTGTAAGACATGGACAAAAACTTAGCACACAAAAAATGTAGAGCACGTGAAAACATGCAATTTATATTATATAATTTTTTTTCGTGTAGCTGATTTTTTTAGATATTCCTTGTTTTTGGTTTCAGCTTTGAAAAACATGCATTTCTCATACAGGTATTTGTCAACTCGTGTCCATACAAACAAAGGAACTTCAGTCACATAGAAACCAACTTTTGACTATCACTTTGACCTATTTCGCTTCTACTTACAAGGAAGCAAGTAATAAGACTATTTTTGCTAATTTTTTCTCGATTAACAGTAGTAAATAGAAGAATGAGCTTTTTAACAATAATTTGTTACAGAGATGTAGAGAAAGTCATGTGAATGGAACACATCAGATTTTTTTAATTGAGGGGAGCATAAAACGTGCTTTTCCACTGAAATCTAATAGCGAATTTTGTGAGGAATGCAATACCTTCTCTACCATGTACTATGTATCAAGTAGAGAAAGTAAAAATGTGTATGTATAGATTCACAAGGTTCTTGTACTTATATTCATATAGAAAATTCTGAAAATAAACATGAATTTATTTGGAAGTCTAAACAGTCTTGAACGACAGTAAAATCCAACTTGGATTGTTTTAATGGAGGCTAAATTTGCTGAAGTTGTCTCTGGAAAGACTGTATAGATCCTCTGTGTGCTGGAAACAGGTACGTTGCTATGGCCACGCCTTTGCTGTCCCCTAGAACCTTATACGACCATGAACCTAGCTGTTGGTAATTACACAAGGTTTATGGACCAACTCGTAAGGTTCATGAAGTAGCTGTTACGGGGTTAGCATACCGAGGGGGGCATCTTGTTAATCAATTCACGCACCGTAATGAACATAAATAACGCATTAAGAAATAAAGGGCCTGTGGGTATATTCAAATAAGGAAAGAGACAGGTGCTGAAAGAAATCAGATGCAGCAGCACCTGCCTGTAGTAAAAACGTTGCTACGTCTGAATGAGGTGAAGTATAGCCCTATTGTAATGTTCTTCTGAGGGGGTTCCTTACCATTCGCCTCAGCTTTTCACACTTTTCTAGATAAATGCCTTATTCCCCTTGTCTTTCTTCTTAGAACACTGTTGGGAAAAACCTGATGTGACCCATTCACATGACTTTCTGTACATCCCTGCAAAAATATTATTAAAAAGCTTGTGCTTCTATTTACTTCATGCTAATCGAAAAAGAATTAGCAGAAATAGTACTATAGGTTAAAGTGATAGTCAAAAGCTGGTTGCTATATGGCTGAAGTTCCTTTGTTTGTACGGACAGGTGTTGACAAGTTCCTGAATGAGAAATGTATAATTTTTTAAAGCTGAAACCATAAACAAAGAATACCCCCCCAAAAAAACGGTCAACTCCACGAAAAAACTGTATATAACATAAATTGTGTGTTTTAAATCGCTCTACATTTTTTGTGTGGTAGTTTTTTTTTTTTTTTTTTTTCCCATCTCTTACAGTTTAGAAGTTATGCAAAATTCCATAAAATTCGTCCAGAATAAAGTAGCCTTCAGAGCCTATTCCCAGAAAATTCAAGATATGCATTTTATTTGTCAGGTAAATATCTTTAATATGTAATATTTTAATCCAAATCGTTAGAGCCATTTTTGAGAAAATCAAAATGTTTTAAAAAAGTTTCATGTTAAAGGTAGTTTGGTGTGGGGGGATTTTTCTCAGAATCTTCGTGTCGGATCCCTAGAAGATACTGAACTTAAATACCAAGGTTGGTATTTTATCGAGTTTTCGTTTTTGAGTTATCATGTTCACAGACACACGGACACACGTACATACGGCCACACTCTCACGGACCTTTTTCTGAAAATGATTTTTTGGATACAGGGGACCCTAAAACATGTATTTCCAGTGAAATCTCGGTATCACATTTTTGGGTGCAACACAATGCCTTCTCTATACACAATACATATAGAGAAAGTAAAACGTAGGGAGACAATGCTGTCTTTCATCACCGTTATGTGGAAAAAGGAAGAACTTTAGATGACGATGATGGTGATGAGGATTAGGACTAAGGAGAGGATATTGCCAAAGAAACAAAATATTACTTTTTTGGTTAACGAGTCCGTCAACTGGCAGAAGCCAGCGATGTGCCGGAATTTTGTCCCGCAGAAGTTATTTTACACGCCTGAAAATCTACTGACATGGACCATTCTCTCTTAAAGTTCATCGGTGTGAACTCTGTTTGAACCCACGACCTTGCGATCAGAAGACCAGCATCTAACCAATGGAGCTGCCCGGGCCGAATCTAATGCAAGAGAAAACAACAAAACTGTTACAATATCAGATTAAATGGAGGGTGCCAAGGAAAAGGAAAACTCAAAGATCATGGGAAGAAGCAAGAGTAATGGCCCTTACGAAATAAAGCTGTTGTTGTTATAACTTTCTTTAGGAATAAAATTGCTTAAAGTAAGAAGAAAATGAATAATAAGGGAAGTACCAAAGAAACATACCACAAAAAATGGCAAGGAGAACAGAAAAAACAGAAAGAACATTGGAAAAAAATCACGATAAAGAGAAAGTAGCTAAAAGATAAAAAAGAAAACACGAAGAATATTAAAAATGAAAATTACTAGGAAAGCCAAAGCAAAAGGAAGGTGTATTTAAGATGACTGGAAATGCAAGTAAAAGGCAACGAAGAAAGCCACCTAGAGGAGTATGATGCAGAAAAATATGTGATGTGGTACACGCACAGGAGTTCATCCGCCCATAACAACATTCCACATATGCACTAATGCCTTTCAAACGCCACTTAAAATTTTAAGCATTGTTGTTATTAGAACATGAAAAATATAAAAATATCACTGTGTTAGTGAAATATTGCATTTTGGTTTTCATTTGCTTCATTTTTACTTTCTATGGTTACTATAGTTACCATTTTGTTGAATAAAACACCATGATTTGTAACCTGCACGGCATGGCTCAGTTACTATATGTTCGAATATATCTGGTGCAGTGGTATAAGAAAACAATACTAGCATTTTTCAAAATCTGACAATTAACGATTGCTATTATCAGTTCTTAATTATGGAGATTAATCTAGAAAGTTTGAGGAACAGATCTTTGGACATCGGTCAGGGAGTTGGCACTTTCCAACAGCGTGGTCTCCGCTATCACCAAATCGCTTGAACTCATCAGTTAATATGGAAGGAGTTGCAGAAAGAAATTTAGATACATTCCCAAAGATTTCTAAAAGTCACACCGTACTGTTTACTAAGATAATGAAGTTTTAGTTTTTTTACAGTCTTATAATATTCCAAAGTTTTGAGTGACTTTTGAAAAGGCGCTCTACTACAGCATTCGTACAAAAAGTGACTATTTTAACCATGATACGTTTTTACCTGTATATATATACATATATATATCTGTGTGTGTGTGTGTGTGAGTGTGCAATTTTAAAGTAAGTATTAAGTACTTTGTCAATTGCAACATACAGAAATAGAATTTTAATATTACTCGAAATATGGAGGAATAAATCTAGAAATCTAGTACAAGCTCTTGCAAAGGAAAAGGAATTACATATTTTCGGATGACGTATTAATTTAAAAAATCTTATGTGTTCCATTCACATGACTTTCCCTACATCTCTGCAACAAACTATTCATAAAAAGCTAATTCTTCTATTTATTCATGCTAATCGAGAAAAACATTGGCAGAAATAGTCTTATTACTTGCTTCCTTGTAAGTAGGAGGGAAATAAGGGAGTACCATAGGTGATAGTTAAAAACTGGTTGCTATGTGACTGAAGTTCCTTTGTATGGACAGGAGTTCCTGTATGACAAAAATATGTTTTTTTAAAGCTGAAACCAAAAACATGGAATATCGAAAAAAGATAACTCCACGAAAAACAATATAACATAAATTGTGTGTTTTAACATACTCTACACTTTTTGTGTGGTAAGTTTTTGTCCATCTCTTACGGTTTAGCGGTTTATCAAAATTCCGTAAAATTGATACAAAATAAAGTAGTCTTCAAAGGCTATTCCCGGAAAATTCAAAACATACATTTTATTTGTCAGGTAAATATCTTGAATATATGATATCTTAATCAAAATCGTTGGAGCCATTTTTAAGAAAATCAAAAGTTCCATGTAAAGGGTAGTTTGGAGTGGGGGGATTTTTCTCAAAATCTTCGTGTCACATTACTGGAAGATACTAAACTTAAATACCAGGTTTGGTATTTTACCGACTTTTCGTTTTTGAGTTATCGTGTTTACAGGCACACGGACACACGGACACACACACACACACACTGACACATACACATACACACTTGGACCATTTACTAAAAATATCCTTTTTGGATTTATAGGACCCTAAAACGGGTACTTCCAATGAAATCTCGCTATTGAATTTTTGATTGGCACACAATGGTTTCTCTATGTACTAATTTTAAATAGAGAAAATAAAAATGGAAATATATAACATGCATTTTTAATAACAATTGTGTGGAGTTTGGTCAGAACATGATAACTCCAAAATTGGCCTTTTCGTGCTAAGAGAGTAAGTGATATAAAAAAACAAACGATAGAGAATTGTTTCTTTTATATCACTACTGTCTTAACACAAAAAAAAAAAAAAAATGGAATTATCGTGTTTTGAGCAAACGTCACACAATTTTTAAAAACTGTTTATGTTTTAATGAGCTCTATATTCTGTTAAACTGAAGAGTTGTGCATCTTTCGTTGTCTACCAGGTATGTAATAGTACATACTTGTATATTGTGATATACGGGTGGTGTGTTCTAACGATATCGAGGACATATTAGATATTCTGTTCTTAATTCCACGCACATTATTACATATCTACTATTTTTGGTCAATGAGCAATAATTGAAATATAGTAATGAAAAATTTAAAATTGTAATAAAGTGATATGAGAAAGAAAGTTCTACAGTAGTATCCTCTGTTTAAAATAAATCCAGAAGTCATCCAGAAGTGCTGACTGCTTACTTTAATATATTCAGAAAAATATTTTATTAAAAATAACATTTCAATTTAAAAAAAAAGCTGATGTGTTACATTCACATGACTTTCTCTATATCTCTGTAACAAATAATTATTAAAAAGCTTATGCTTCTTTTTACTTCATGCTAATCGAGAAAAATTAGCAGGGATAGTCTTATTACTTGCTTCCTTGTAAGTAGAAGGGAAATAAGGGAGTACCATAGGTTAAAGTGATAGTCAAAAGCTGGTTGCTATGTGACTGAAGGTCCTTTGTTTCTATGGACACGAGTTGCCAAATTCCCGTTAGGGAAAGGTATACGTTATTTTAAAGCTTAATACAGTAACAAGGAATATCTCAATAAACCACCACTCCAAGAAAAAAAATGCACATAACTTAAATTGTGTGCTTTAACGAGCTCTATATTTTCTGTTAAGTAAGTGTGCCAGTTATACAAAACTCCGTAAAATTCATCCAGAATAAAGTAATCTTAAGAGGCTATTCCCAGAAAATTTAAAATATACATTTTATTTGTCAGGTAAATATCTTTAATATACGATATTTTAATCAAAATCGTTAGGGCCATTTTTAAGAAAATAAAAATTTTGGAAAAAAGTTTCATGTAAAGAGTAGTTTGGGGTGGGGCGATTTTTTTCAAACTCTTCGTGTCGCATCCCTAGAAGATACTAAATTTAAATGCCAAGTTCGGCATTTTACCGACTTTTCGTTTTTGAGTTATCATGTTCACAGATCTACACACAAACACATCCACATACACAAGTGCGCGCGGACCCTTTTCTGTTTTTTATACTGGGGACCATAAAGCGTGTATTTCCGTAAAATCTAGAATAGAATTTTTGCGTGCAGTGCAATACTTTCTCTATGTGTAAGTACTATGTACATATGTATAACAAATAAAAAAATCTGATGTGTTACATTCGCATGACTTTCTTTACTTCTGTGTAACAAATTATTGTTAATAAGCTTATTCTTCTATTTACTTCATGCTAATCAAGAAAAAAATTAGCAGAAATAGTCTTATTACTTGCTACCTTGTAAGTAGAAGCGAAATAAGGGAGTACCATAGGTTAAAGTGACGTCAAAAGCTGGTTACTAGGTGATTGAAGTTCCTTTGTTTGTATGACACGAGTTGAAAAATTCCTGTATTAGAAAAGTACAAGTTTTTCAAAGCTGAAACCAAAAACAAGGAATATCTCAAAAACGATCAACTCCTCGAAAAACATTTATATAAGTTAATTGTGTGCTCTACATTTTTTGTGTGGTAAGTTTTTGTCCATTTCTTACGGTTTAGCAGTTATGGAAAATTTCGTAAATTCATCCAGAATAAAGTAGTTTTCAGAGGCTATTCCCAGAAAATTCAAGATATAGGTACATATTATTTGTCAGGTAAATATCCTTAATATACGATATCTTAATCAAAATCGTTAGAGAAAATAAAACATTTCGAAAAAAGTTCCATGTAAAGAGTAGTTGACGGTGGGGGGATTTTTTTGAAACGAAAAGGGTCAAATCTACAGGAAAAACGTATAGACATAAATTGTATGTTTTAACGGATCTACATTTTTGTGTAGTAATTTTTTGCCTATCCCTTACCGTTTAACCGCTAAGCAAACTTTTGCAAAACTCATCCAGAATAAAGAGGTGTTGTAACGCTATTCCCAGAAAATTCAAAATATTGTAAATATCTTCATATACGTATTTTACATTTCTTTCATTAATTGTTTCAAAACGTGTTATGCTAGCGACAATTTATTATACCTAAATTGTAGAGGAATTTTGGGAGATTATTTATCTCTATAGCAAATGTTGAAAATGTCCTCCATCCTGCATAAGGCACAACTCAACACGTCGTTCTATGTTAATGGCCACTCGTTGGAGGACTCTGCTGTCAATAGCTGGAATCTCCTTTGTGATGTGCTTCAGATCGTCCAATGTCTGGGGACGTGTGGCGTAAACCCTGTCTTTTAAGTAACCCCATAGAAAGAAGTCCGGCGGTGTCAAATCCGGAGATCTCGATGGCCACAAGTTCCTGGAAATTATCCAGTCGTCAAAGAAACTTGCCATTAGGTTCATGGATTCATTTGATGTGTGCCGTGTAGCGCCATTTTGCTGAAAATATCTTTGACTCAGCTCTACATCGTACTACATTTTCATGTTGACTACAAGAACAAAATGTCGAAAGAGCCGCCAACAATGCAATTAGGAATAAAACATAAACATCTGTGCATCTAGTGACAAGGAATCGAAATTCGAGAACATTCTGCTTAATTTGGTACTAAAATTAGGTCATTGAATGAATTTCCAAAGGAATAATTAAGGAAAGAAATGTGTCAGTTCTACATAAATCACTCTGTAGAATTGTAGGAGAGATAGAAAGAAGGAATGAGAGAGGTAGAGGTTATAGAAAGCAAAAAGCTTTTGTGCTAACAGATCGCAAAAGAAATATAAAATAAATTTGACTGTTGAGTTCACATGGCTTTCATTGCTCACTCTTCTACAAACTATTCGTACAAAGCTTATTATTTTATCTATTTCTTCTTAATAGAGTAAAATCTCCATTACACTTTTACTCATTTCGTTGTGGATAGAAGAACAATTCAGTAAGGTAAAGAAGAGGGACGTATTCTAAGAGTAGATCTAAATGTGATAGCGCTGAAATTCCGGTCTTCATTGCACGAAAAAAGAAGCATATAATAACAATTTTCAGTTGAAAAAAGTAGAACATATTTAAAAAATGTAAACCATTAATAAAGAATTTCCCGGAAATAGTTAATGCCTCAAAAATATTTGACATGTGTTTTAACGAGATGTAAATGTTTGTACAGTAAGACTTTGTATATTTCTTAGGGTTTACCAGTTTTACAAAATCATCAGAAAAGTCTAATTTTAATAAAAAAAATCGTTAGTACGATTTTTGAGAAAATCAGAAATAATGTTAAATATTGCACATAAATGGGAGTTTTTATACAAATTTTCATGTCTCATCTATGGAAGATATGAACTAAGTGTGGTGTATAACCGTTTTTAATTAAACCATTCACAGACACAGTAACTCACACATATGCACAAGCACGCTTGCGCGCGCTCTTGCTTTTATACAATTGTTTTTCTACAGAGCCTGAAAGCATGTATTTCCGATGAAATCTTGGTAACGAATTTTTGCTTACTCTACGCACTATACCTAGGAAGAATGTGTGTGTGTTTATATATACATATATTACATTTTTAAAATAACGAAACTCTCTCTGCGTGAACAGTAAATTGGTGGAATAGTTTCTATGGAGATGCTGGAAATAAAACGAAGTACCTACATGCTGACCTTTTATTGCTTTCTCTACATGTACTATACACATAGTGTAATGAGAAGGTATTGTATGGTACCCAAAAATTCAATACCGAGATTTCACCGGAAATATGTTTTGAATCCAAAAAAAGCATTTTTAGAAAAATGTCCGTGTGTGTCAATCTGTCTGTCTGTGTGTGTTCTGTGTGTGTGAGTGTGTGTGTCTGTCTGTGGACAGTATAGCTCAAAAACGAAAAGACCATTAAAAACCAAACTTGGTATTTAGGTTTGGTATCTTCCAAGAATGCGACACGAAAATTTTCAAGAAAATCCCCTCACCCCTAACTATTCTTTACATGAAAAATTTTTCGATTTTTTTTCTTAAAAATGGCTATAACAATTTTGATTAAAATTGCACATATTAATGCTATTTCTATCACAAATAAAATGTATATCTTGCATTTTCTGGGAATAGCTACTTAAGACCTGTTTATTCTGGATGAATTTTGCTTAATTTGGTATAACTAGGAGACCGTAAGAGATAGACAAAAACTTGCTACACAAAAAAATGTAGATCTTGTTCCAATACACAAGATATGTCATATACATTTTTTTTTTCGTAGAGCTTACCATTTTTTAGGTATTCCTTGTTATTAGTTTCAATTGTGAAGTTCTTATTCTTTTCTCAGACGTAAGTGTCCGTTTTTCTTTTGTTCTACTCCTGGCCAAGTAAAGAAGCGATTTGCAATGATAATCGCATAACAACAGCTTTTAAAATATTTGACTATCACTTTAGCCTAGTGCATTCCCTTAGTTCCATTCTGCTTATAAAGAACTAGTAAATAAAATTCTGCTAATGTATATCTCGATTAGCATGGTGTTAAAAAAAGTAAGAACTTCTTTCGTAAGAAGTTTGTAGAGTAGCTAGAGAAAGTCACGTGAGTGTAAAATATCAGAATTTTTTTTACTTATGTTGTTCACAAAGACATAAACAGAGCTTTTTCTAAAAATTTCATTTTTTATTTCACTGGATCACAAGATGTGTATTTTTGGCAAAATATGGAGATCGAACTTTGCGCAATAGAGTGCTCCCTCTACCTACAATAATAAAGTGGAAGAGAGGAGAAATGAGAATCTGAAGAACGGCGCAGAAAACAAAATACAGAAAAACATGGGGAGTAAAATCAGAAAGAATATGAAGATGTCAGATAAGAAAGACAACGGGAAGGAAGAGAAAGTTAAAGAACTGAAGAAACCAGAGGTAGGCAGTGATGTTAAAGAAAATTGCTTGAAATATTAAGAAGAACCAGAGAAAGAGAAATACCGTGAGCCCGAAGAAGCATAGTGAAAGAACACAGCCGGAAATAACGTAATGACACGTAATCATAGAAAGTGGCCAATCCAGTACATTGAGGAATAAAATTCCGATCAATCGGAACTCATTATCTCTGCATTTTAATAGTTTTTATCACATCCGCGTACAATTATTTTTCTAAATTTATCCTATCTAATATGTGTCTCAAATGGAAATGGCGTGTCATTTATGGACGCTCTTTAACTGCTTCTATATTTTTACGCCCGAAAAAATCCATCGCTCTCCGCCGGGTTTGAACCCGCGACTTTGGGTATACGAAGTTAGCATGGTAACCATTACACCACGGAGGCGGACAATGTTTGCCTCATAATAATAGTATCAGTGTGCAGTGAGATTCCCGTACATAATGGCGGAAGTTCCAAAACATTTTTGGGAAAGGTCTATCGGTGAAACAGACATATTAATTGAAAACTCGAAGCCACAGAATACCAAAAACAACAGAGAGAGTGTGTGTGGAAGCAGTTCAACGAATTCTGTAAGCGACGGACATGAAGCTGCAATATATGTCAAGACAAATGGGACTTTATGAATACTATTCTTCGTGTCCATATAGACTAATCATTGTTATTTTCTTCACCAAATAGTCTTATTAAATACAACTCGAGCTACAACTTTTCTCTACATAAATTCCCTCTCAACGCCAATTTAAGGATAAAAGTTAGAGCTCTCGTTATATTACTTATGATAATATTCAATAAAAATCTTATGTGTTCCACCCACATGACTTTCTCTACATCTCTGCAACAAATTATTGTTAAAAAGTATATGCTTCTACTTACTTCATCCTAATAAAAAAAAAAACAGCAGAAATAGTCCTATTACTTGCTTCCTTGTAAGTAGAAGCGAAATAAGGGATTACTATAGGTTAAAGTGATAGTCAAAAGCTGGTTGCTATGTGATCGAAGTTCCTTTGTTTGCATGGCTAGGAGTTGACAATGTCCTGTGTGAGAAATTTATAAGTTTTTTAAAGCTGAAACCAAAAATAAGGAATATCTAAAAACGACCAACTCCACGAAAAAAATGCATAAAACATAAATTGTGTGTTTTAAAGTACTCTACATCCAGAAAATTCAAGATATACATTTTATTTGTCAGGTAAATATCTTTAATATATGATATTTTAATCAAAATTTTAGAGCCATTTTTTAGAAAATCAAAATTTTAAAAAAAAGTTCCATGTAAAGGGTAGTTTGGGGTGGGGGATTTTTCTCAAAATCTTAGTGTCGCATCCCTGGAAGATACTAATCCTAAATACCAAGTTTGGTATTTTACCGACTTTTCGTTTTTGAGTTATCGTGTTCACAGACACACGGACACTCACACACACACACAGACACACGGACACACACAGGGATACAGGGGACCCTAAGCATATATTTCCGGTGAAATTTCGGTATCGATTTTTTGGGTGGAATGCAATACCTTCTCTATACACTATGTACATAGTGCGTGCAGAGAAAGTAAAAAGCGATGGAAGGTGGAGCGCAGAAGCATTATGAAGAGCTTTATAACTAAATTAACAACACGAATATCTATTAATAGCCGAGAAAGATATGAACATCATACCGTAAAAACTGACGAGGTATGGAAAAGCGCTACATAGAATTAACGATTGTTAAATTATTGTTGAAAAGCTTATGCTTCCACTTATTTCATTCTAATCGAGGAAAAATTAACAGAAACGGTCTTATTAATTGCTTCTTTGCAAGTAGAAGCGGAATAAGGGAGTACCATAGGTTAAAGTGTTAGCCAAAAGCTGGTTGCTGTGTGACTGAAGTTCCTTTATTTGTATGCACAGGACTTGAAAAATTCCTGTATGAGAAAAGTACTTATAAGTTTTTCAAAGCTGAAACTAAACCAAGGAATATCTAAAAAAACAATCAACTACACGAAAAAATGTATATAACTTAAATTGTGTGTTTTAATGTGCTCTACATTTTTTTGTTTGATAAGTTTTTGTCCACCTCTTACGGTTTACCAGTTACACAAAATTCCGTAAAATTCATTCAGAAAAATTCATTCAGTGGCTATTCCCAGAAAATGCCATATATATATTATTTGTCAGGTATATATTTTTAATATACGATATTTTAATCAAAATCGTTAAAGCCATTTTTTAGAAAATATAAATTTTCGAAATTTTTTCCACGTGAAGGGTAGTTGGGAGTGGGGGAATTTTCTTGAAAATATTTGTGTCGCATCCTTGGAAGATGTCAAACTTAAATACGAAGTTTGGTGTTTTACGGTCTTTTCGTTTTTGAGCTATGCTGCCCACAGACACGGACATTTTTCTAAAAATGCTTTTTTTTTGGATTCAGGTGGTCTCAAAACATGTATTTCCGGTGAAATCTCGGTATCGAATTATTGGGTGCAATACAATACCTTCTCTATACTGTATGTACACAGTACGTATAGAGAAAGTAATAAACCTCTGAGAATTGCTGCTCCGTAATCTGAGGAACGAACGCTGCTAGACATTCTGCTGTTTCTGAAAGTTCCAATGAATGAAAAACTCGATTCCCAGTCAGTGGACGTCGATAGAGCAATTAAAGAAGCTGCCAATATACAACATTCGTATTGACTTATTAACTTAAGAGCTAGTTTTTGTCTCAAAGAAGAGTAAATAACTTTCTATAATCGTAGAGACTAAATAATTAAACAGGATGTATGTGAGTGCTGGAAAATGTTGCTTACATCGTCATCGACGCCTTACAACGAGCGCAGCAACAGGAAAGACGCCTGCTTGTTGATCGAAACATTAATAATTGATAAGGAAATGCACTAGACATACAAGAAATTGCTGACAGGTTTTCAAGCATTTGATTGATGGAGCCATCTACCAGGATGATTATCACGAAATAGTTTCCGGTATATGTTCACAACTAAACTGACGTGGAATATAAAAGAAGCGAAAACAGCAAAGGTAGGTTCTGAAGGTTGTAGTTTGGAGACTTAGATCCACTGGGACATTATACTGCAGTCATATGCGGAGTTAAAAATAAGTCATAGCCATTCACATAGCTTTTTATGACTATTCTGTAACAAATAATTTTTAAAACATCTGATGTGTTGCATTCACATGACTTTCTCTACATCTCTGCAACACATTATTGTTAAAAAGCTTATGCTTCTATTTACTTCATGCCAAGTGAGAAAAAATTAGCAGAAATAGACTTGTTACTTGCTTCCTTGTAAGTACAAGCGAAATTAGGGAGCACCATAGGTTAAAATGATAGCCAAAAGCTGGTTGCTATGTAACTGAAGTTCCTTTGTTTGTATGGACAGGAGTTAAGAAATTCCTGTATGAGAAAAGTATGTTTTTCAAAGCTAAAACGAAAAACTAGGAATATCTTAAAAATGATCAACTTCAGAAAAAAAAAAAATATATATATGACATAGATTGTGTATTTCCTTGTGAGCTACATTTAGGTGTAGTAAGTTTTTCCCCATCCCTTACGGTTTACTAGTTACACACAATTCCGTAAAATTCATCCAGAATAAAGTAGTCTTCAGAGGCTCTTCCCAGAAAATTCAAGATACACATATTATTTTTCAGGTATATATCTTTAATATACGATATTTTAATCAAAATCGTTAGCCATTTTTTAGAAAATAAAAATTTTCGAAAATTTTTCCATGTGAAAGGTATTTGGGGGTGGGGGCATTTACTTGAAAATCTACACTTCGTATCCCTGGAAGATACTGAACTTAAATACCAAGTTTGGTATTTAACGGTCTTTTCGTTTTTGAGTTATACCGCCCGCAGACACACACACACACACACATATATATATATATACACACACACACACACACACAAAGACACACACACGGACATTTTTCTAAAAATGCTTTTTTTGGATTCAGGTGATCTCAAGACATGTGTTTCCGGTGAAATCTCGATTTTGATTGCAATATAATACCTTCTCTACACACTCTGTACATAGTACGCATAGAGAAAGTAAAAAGGTTTTTTTCCTACTTCATGCTAATCGGGAAAATTGTTATTATTTGCTTCCTTGTAAGTAGAGGGTGAATAAGGGAATACAGTATACTAAAGCGATAGTTAGATCTCTTAAAAGCTCGTCGGTTGTGAAACAAATGAAATTCGGTTATCTTCACATGGTCTGAAGTAAAACAAAAGAGGGATGAAACAAAAGATAACTGAACGAGTATTAAAAAAATAATTTACATGAAATTGAAACAAAACACTAGAAATATCTCGAAAACGGGTAACTTTAAGAAAGGAAAAAAATATATGACACAAATTGTGTGATTTAGCGAGGCCTATATTTTTGTGTATCTTTACGGTTTACCAGTTATGCAAAAGTCATCCAGAATGAAGAATTATTCGGAGGCTAATCCCAGAAAATCTAGTTTGTCATTAAAAAGCCTTAGACATATATTTCAATAAAGATTTTTTAGAAAATCAAAATGTTCTATGTAAAGTGTAAGCGTTGGGTGGGGGATTTTTCTGAAAATGTTCCGTTGCACCTTGGAAGATGCTGAACTTAAATACCAACTTTGGTATTTAACCGACTTTTCGTTTTTGAATTATGTTGTCTATAGGCACATACATAGATCTTTGCTAAAATTCCTTTTTTGGATTCAGGAGACCTGGATTTGGATTTCCGTGAAATCTCTATCGAATTTTTGGTGAAATACAATACAATACGTTTTCTCTAATATACGCGTTAGAGGAAGTTAAAAACTATAGCTCTATACAAAATTAACAGTGTCAAGTTCGCAAAGTTTTATTTTTTATATATTTTATAGCTTAAGTCTTTTAACCTGGTTGGTCATATTGGTCGATGAACGAAAACAGTGAAATTATGCTCAAATGATCTCGGGTACATGGAACATTACTCGATGTATGTATTTTAAGGATAAAAACCTTATCCGGGTAACTCACCCTAAGCGAGGTAAAGTTTGTTATTTAATTCAAGATTAACTGCTGGAAGAAATAATCCGAGAAATAATATTCAGATCTAAAAGAATGTTGAATATAACTAGAAATCCATTTTAAAACTATTAGAGTAATTAACGCGCATTCTATAAACTTGATACACATTCTAGCGACAGAGGGGAATTTCGATACGAATAATTAAACGATAGGTTTTTAATATTACTGGTACTTAATATATTAATTTGTTTCATTCTGTCCACATGTTTAACTAAAAAGCTTTGGAATATGCGTAGAACAGTGAACAGAGAAAGTCACAGAAAACGTTAAAGGGATGAATAGTAAACAATGGAGGGGAACATATCATGAAATGCGAGTTATACATTTTATATATAGCTATATAATTTAGCTTACACCTCAAGAAGGAAGGGATGAGGCGAAAGAACCATAGGAGGTCACAGGCCACTAGAGACGCGCGGAAGTTCCTAACATTCCCAGGCCCGATGAGTTAGCCAGAGAAGACGTAAAGTGACACGTCGACATAGAAGCCATAATGTCCATGGGGAGAAATCTTTCCATGGAACATTCATTCGCCCTATCTGCCCACACTGTCATACACCACGAACTTGAAAGTTGAGAGGATATGATGCAAAGGAAAGATGAGAAGAAATCGGAATAAGGGTAAATGATGGAAAGGAAATCGTGGTAGATGAGAAACCACCCCAGCATTCGTCTGGCGAATCCGAGGAAACCAAAAAAAAAAAAAAAATATGTGATTTGTACAATTCATATGACTTTCTCCACATCCCTGCAACAAATTATTCTTAAAAACCTTATACTTCTATTTACTTCATGCTAGTCAGACAAAATTTGCAGAAATAGTCTTATTACTTGCTTCCTTGTAAGTAGAACCGGAATAGGCGCGCACCATAGTTTAAAGTCATAGTCAAAAGCTGGTTACTACTTACACTGAAGTTCCTTGGTTTGTATGGACAGCAGTTGACAAATTTATGTATGAGAAAAGTGTAAGTTTTCAAAGCAGAAACCAAAAGCAAGGAATGTCTCAAAAAATTAAAAAATGCATATAACATAAATTGCGCGTTTTAACATGCTTTACATTTTTCGTGTGGTAAGTTTTTGTCCATTTCTTCCGATTTAGCAGTTATTCAAAATTCCATAAAATTCATCCAGAATAAAGTACTCTTCAGAGACTATTCCTAAAAATTCAGGATATACATTTTATTTATCAGGTAAGTAGCTTTAATACGATATTTTAATCAAAATCGTTAGAGCTATTTTTAAGAAAATCAAAATTTTCTAAAAAAGTTCCATGTAAAGGGTAGTTGAGGGGGGGGGGATTTTTCTCCAAATCTTCGTGTCGGATACTAAACTTAAATACCAACTTTGGTATTTTACCGACTTCTCACTTTTGAGTTATCGCGTTCACAGACACACGGACGCACACGGACCTTTTTTCGAAAATGCTTCTTTTAGATAAAGGGGGCCCTAATACATATATTTCCGGTGAAACCTCGGTATCGAATTTTTGGATGGAGTGCAATACCTTCTCTATACATTATGTACATAGTGCGTATGGAGAAAGTAAAAATACAAGCAAGCGTCACTGCATTTATAGTATCATTCCTGTTTCTAGTGGGAAATTAATACGGCTTCGCAGGATCGGTGAATTTGTTGGAGGGTGTTGACAATGAGCAGGCGGGAGTATGAGTAGCAGGTATCCAGCAAAAATAAACTGTGGGTGTCATGCTGTGTCATTGCATGGAATACCGCTATGA